>CM053787.1:787686649-787864149 GCA_028749045.1 Cupressus sempervirens
AATACCTATTTTTTTAATAAGTCGGTAATGGTAAGAATTACAATACTATTAACATATGATATACAATGAAAATTCTCAAACAACCTTAATGATATAGCTATTTTATAAATGATATAATGAAAATGATATCCATTGATAAGGAGAAATATTACCAACAATGTTTGTTATGCAAAAATATTAAAGGTCAAAGGGTTATAATCATCCAACAATTTTCTCTAGCAATGACAATAGTCACATAATAATGATTTATTTTAAAATCCAACTAGGCTTATTGAGCGGTCTATTTTTTCCAATGCCCAAAAATGTTTGTTCTTCATTGAGAACCCAAGTCTTTTTACTCCTATAAATATCAAATTTCTTTTACAAACTTTCATTTTTTTGCTGAGAATACAAGGCATAATATGTATTCATGTAAGATAGCAGAATTTTTATTTATTCATCTTCTAGACCATAGCTAGTTGGTGCCATATTCTTTGTTTTCGTCAAAGATAAACATAGGTGTGTAAATTTTAAACTACCTCCAATAGAAACAATTTGAAGTTTAATAACAATGTTTATGCTTAAAATCATTTTTACCATGGTGAGTCCATTTTATCGTTGTCTTTCTTGGAGTCATTCCCTCTTCATCGAGCCTGCTTTTCAAAAGTTCGTCAATGTGTTTAACAAGACCAAATGAAATGAAAGGAATTATTCAAGATCAGTTCATATCTCTTTCATTTCTTTTGTTTATTTGTTACTTATCTCTAGGTTAAATTGATGACTCCTATTAAAGATATAAGAATCAAAGTAGTCATTATTATGAAGACTAGGCTTATTTGTGTTCTTGGTACTATTCTTGCCCACCTTGCAATATGCATAGCAACATCTACACAAGAAGATTGTCATATCACCATTTTAAGATAGAATTTTAATAATAATTAGATATAAAATGTTATTAAATAAATAATGATAATAATAAAGTTATATTTATAAAACTAGGAAATAATAATTATTTAATCTATTATTAATGAAATAATATTTAGTATGATATTTTAAATAATTTTTAAAAATAATTTTCAAAAAGTAAATATAGAAATTAAATTAAATACAAGACACAATATTATAGAAAGTATGTTAACTTTCTAAATAGAATTTGATAATAAATAATAATTAACACAAATAAGTAAGTAAATATATAATATATAATAGAATAATATAAATTAACTAAATCTAATGAAAAGTCAAGAGAGATTTAACAAATAGACATGACTTCTTACAATTAAGATATAAAAGGGAGGAGAGTTTATTTTAGAGGTAAAAAAAAGGAGGAGAAGAGAGGAGTTCAAAAAGGAAAAATGGAAGAGGAAAGTAATATCATGAGAAAAATAAGGAAGTGACTTTTTGAAAAGGTGTGAATAATATTGAAAGGATGTGAACCTTCGAAAGGGTCATAATTATGAATAGTTGTGGCTCTTCAAAAATATTGTGATTATAAAGTATTGGAATTTTTCCAAAGGATTTTAGTTATGCAGTGTTGTAACTTTTTAAAAGGATTATAACTATGAAGTGTTGTGACTTTTCGAAAGATTTGCATTATGAAAGATTGTGACTCTTGGAAAAGAAGAAGGTAAGAAAGGTATGTTTATGGATTATATTTGTTTAATTATGTTTATATGTTTATTTATATTAATGAATCATACCTATGGATAATATTGTGTTAACCTATGAGGTTAACACCATGATTATCAATGATACTCATAGCATAGAACATACAAGATATTTAATATCTCGATTGTATTCCATGGCCGAGTGTCAATATTGTAGCATGTGAGATATTTAAGATCTCCATTGTCTTCCATGGTTGAGTTTCCATATCGTAGCATGGAGCATGTGAGATATTTAAGATCTCCATTGTCCACCATGGCCAATAATCGACATAACATAATATTCTAAATTTGTCAACATATGCATATGTGAGTAGCCTTGGATAGAGGATGCCATCCAAGAAGAATTTTAAGGGGTGTGCTTCCGAGAAGACGGTGAAGTAGTTATGAGCTAGGAAGCCTTACTTGGAGACGTCCTTAAGATTGGGGTTAACTTAGAGGGTAGAATAATATAGTTAGTTTTATTATTATTATGATTCTAAAATTTATTTTGTAGGTATTACTTGTCCCTAACTAACCCTATTAGTGGGGACATTACAAAGGTAGATGAGAGAGGCGTAAGTGCCAAAGAGATGAAATTCCTTTTTATAAGCCAATTGTCCATTTTAACATGAGACAAATTGTCATGATCAAATTCATATGAGTAGAGGAGCTTTCTTTAAACTATACAATATTCTAAGGCAAAAAGGAAGTATTCAAGATATGTTAAACATAAAGCTAAAAGAACAACTAGTGATGTTCGTTCATACCCTTGACCATAATTTGAGGAATCATAAGATTGCCCACAACTTTGGTCACTTAGGAGAGACAGTTAGTCGATACTTCCACAAGGTCTTAAAGGGTATCTTAACTCTCTATGTTGATTATCTGGTACCCCCTAGTCCAAACACTCCTACAAAGATTGTTGGGAAGGATCATTGTGGTCCATACTTTAAGGTAAATCACCTAGTGACACATTTGTTTGCTTGAAATTTAATTGTATAACTACACATCTGAACATCTCATTGGTTATTTGAGGATTGTATTGGATCCACTGATGGATCCCATATACCACTTACTGCCAATGTGGAAATACAATATAAATATCACGACAAAAAAAGCCACTTATCACAAAATGTTATGGGTGTCTATTAATTTGATTATTAGTTTCAATACATTATTGTTGGTTAGGAAGGGTCTATTGTAGATAGACTTGCTCTAGCTTTGGCTCTCTCAAGATCAGATCCACCAGTAGTTCCCCCTAGCACATCAAATCATCTCGTAAATGGTTATATAGTGACGTTTATGAGAAATGAGGCAATGCTATACAATAACGTTTATGAGAAATGAGGCAATGTTATAACAATAACATTTTTGTCCATTTGTTGTAGGAAATATTTATTTAGTGGATGTTGGATATCTAAACGTACCAAGATTTATTTCCCCTTTTCAATCTGCATGTTATCACCTAAAGGATTTTTTAAGAGCAAACCCAATAAACACTCTGTGGGAGTTATATAACCACAAACACTCCTCGCATAGGAATATAATCGAGTGTACATTTGGTATTTTGAAGAAATGTTTTCCTATCTTCAAGCATGCAACATCTTATCAAATCGTGATACAAACTAAGCTTGTTTTGGCATGTTGCATTCTACACAACTAGATTACGATAAAGGATGGTGTTCCAACTGAAGTTGAAATTGATGATGATGATGATCGTAAAACGATAAATGTACCAGTACTTGAGACATATGGGATGACTTAGAAAGATAGACATGATTGGGGAAAATTTTGAGATGAGATAGCATGAAGAATGTGGGAAGACTATAGATCTCATGTGTATTTGTAAAAAATTAAACATAAACATTGCATTTGGAGCTTCATATTGATATGATATTTGTCTTATGGATATCAACTTATTATAATTGAATTTGATTACATATGATTTATATTGTATCTATGATATTGTATCTTCTACCATATAGATCATTCATACTTGGTCAATATGATTGCTCAAAAGCTTATTTGAGTTTCTACTTTATCTCCAAAAATAACATATATATTTCTACTTTATTTATGATGTACATAATATCAACATAGGAGGAAATTTAGGAGTATTATTTCAATTTTGGACTATTGTTTGATTTTACTATTTGTATGAGTTATTTTATAATTTAGTCAAATGTTGTGCTTCTTGTTGTTGAATATTAAAGGCCAATAGACACATGAGTGTTTTTCCTCCGTTTATTGTGTCTCTTCAGCTAATCATTTGTGATCTATAAATGCTAATGGCATGTATTGCAAACTCATTCTACTTTCTCATCAATATAATTCCTCTTCTCTTAGTGTGGAAGTAGCCACAATTTCTGGTGAAGCACAATAAACATTTGTGTTTATGCATCTTGTTGTTCTGCATTTTTCTTTTGCATTCTTTATGAATTATAATTGGTATTAGAGCCTGCAATTGATTTTGGTGATCAAATTCCAAAGTCTTGGAGGAATCAAGAGTGCAAAAATTCTTGAGGAAGAATTTTAGTTTGTGGAAGGTACAAATGCTATCATTATTGGTCAAGTATCATCTTGCAATAGTAATCAAAGGTAAAGCGAAGAAGCCTACTGCCATGATAGATGAGACTCAAACTAAAACTGATGAGAAAGTAATGGTAGAGATTTTTCTATCACTATCTAAGAATGTAATGTTCAATGGGAACAATGAAATAACAAAAAAGGAGGTATGAGACAAGCTCCATAATATGTACCAAACAACATATGTTGTAGACAAAAAATTTATAATGAAGAAGCTTTACAAGTTGAACACGAGGGATGAAACAATGATGTCGAATCACATAAATGAGTTAAATACTCTTTTATGCCAAGCACACTCCATTGGTATGCCTCAAGATGATGAAAATAAGTCAGTCTTCTTATTATATTCCTTACTAGATAGCTTGGATGGTGTGATAATAGCAGTCAACACTTTCATTACCAGCAAAAACAAGCTGGTCTATGATGAGGTGGCCTCTACATTGCTTTGTGAAGAAATGAGGAGAACTAATAAAGAATCATCATACGATGGGCTAATTATGGTTAGTATAGAAAATACAACAAGAACTCAACATAGAGGCAGAAATAACAACCAAAGGTCACAATCAACTAGAAGATCGTAGTCTCGAGGTAGACATAGTGGTTGTTAATTTTGTGGAAAGGTAGGTCATGTTAAAAAGGACTACAAAAAATATAAAAGAGCTCAAGAAAAGGTTTTAGAGAGTGGAGCAAACATCATTCATGATTATAGTGATGGTGTTTTGTTTCTTACGACAAGTGACACAACTTCAAATTCATGGCTAATTGACTATGCAACTTCATTTCATGCATCTTCTTATAGCAAAGCCTTTACAAATTACAAGAAAGGTAAATTTGGGAATGTTTATTTGGGTGATAACAAACCTTGTGAAATTGTAGGAAAGGGTGATATTTTGTTATCAATAGAAGGAGGCGCTCAATTATTGCTTCAAGAAGTTAGGCATGTTCCCAAATTGAAAAGAAATTTGATTTCTGTCAATCAATTATATGCTTAAGGTTTTCTTACACTCCTCATGGACACATGGAAAATTACCAAGGGTTCCATGATTATTGCCAAATAGGATAAAATTGGCAACCTATATGTTGTAGAAACTAATGATGAGGTGGGAGTTGCGATTATTGTTGCAGACAACTATGCTACACTTTGGCATCAAAGATTAGGCCACATGAGAAAAAGGGGTTAGAGGTTATGCTTAATTGAGGGTAACTTTTGGGTCTCCAATCAGAAAATTTAGAATTCTATGAGCATTGTCTTCATGGGAAACAAAAATGTGTCATCTTTTTGAAGCATGGTCATGACAAGAAGACAACACCATTGGAGTTAGTGCACTCAGATGTCTTCAGTCCGATAGAGGTAACCTCTGATGGAGGTGAAAATTTCTTTATTTCCTTTCTTGATGATTGTACTAGATAGGTTTGGGTCTATATGATGTCTAGAAAGTCTAAAGTTTTTTCAAAATTTAAAATTTTTAAAGCTCTTGCTGAAAACTAGAGCAGGCACAAAATCAAATGTTTAAAACTAGATAATGGAGGTGAATTATGTTCATTGGAGTTTGATAACATTTGTGAAGATCAAGGTATTCAATGGGTGAAAGTTGTGCCATTCACCCCTCAAGAAAATGGGCCAATGGAAAGACTAAATCAAACTATACTTAAGAAAGTTTGATGCATGCAATCTAAAGCTAGTTTAGGCAAAGAATTTTGGGTAGAGGCCTACAATACAGTAGTGTACTTGATTAATTGAAGTCCTTCATCTCGTTTGGATTTTGGAATTCTAGAAGAGGAATAGCTGGGTAGAAGGATTTCCTACTCACATCTTCAAGTGTACGGGTTTTGAGCATTTGTTCATGTTCCTAAAGAAAATAGGAGCAAGTTGGATTCAAAATCACAGGAGTGTATCTTCATGGGCTATGGTGAAGGTCAGTTTGGATTTCAGTTATGGGATCCTGCTACAAAGAAGATTGTGTAGAGTAGAGATGTGATCTTTAATAAGATGAAGTTTTTGGCTCTTCAATCAACACCATAGGAAAGATTTATTAAAGATTTTATTCCTATTTCTTTCTTTAATGAGAATAATTCCTCATTAAATCCACAGTGGTATCCTATGGTATCTACTCCTACCTCAGTTTTAGCTCCATTTCCTAGTATCAATAGTGATTCATCTGAAAATATTACAATTTCTTCTTCTACTATGTTGGCAATAGTTCAAATAGAGCCAATTTCTCTCATAAATCGCTCAATACCCTACGAGCATATGGAGGGAGATTGTTTTGATATAACCTTGCCCTTGCCTACTATGAATAGTCAAAATGCGGGTCATGTTGGTAATAATAACATTTTGGTATATTTTTCACCCACATCCCTAACAAATAGGTCCACATAGCAAGTTAATGCTCCTACCCACGATGATACAAAATTGTTCTCAGTTAATAAGACTCCTTCATACACCTCTCACCTATGTGGAGCATCCACTCGGGCAACAAATATCATTGAACATGGTGTTGGAGACTATCAACACTTACTTCCTTCTAGGTGGTTCCCTTCATACATGCCAAATGAAACCAATATTCATAGTGGAGCTTGCATGGACACTCATCGTTTGCAGAATACTATGGTAGATACGAGATGCAAGACATGGGATGTAGAACATGAGCTTAAAGGAGGCCATAGGATATAGAACATTGACAGTGGTCCATCTTATTCCCACAGTGGCACATTGGATGGTAACCATGAACCGGGGAGCAGTGGGGATCACGACAAGCACCATAGTCAACAAAGAATGTGTGCTCCTCCTCCAAAAGTTCCTACTCACAATGGCCGATTTCGGCAGTTTGGATAGCATTCCAGTTCTACTACTACCACTATCAGACAAAATAGCACTAGCATAGCACCTTCTATCCATCATGATATCCTATGTTGAATACTAAGAAAGCTATGGGGGCCACTCAAGAGCATCGTATGTGAGGTTCCAATTTTCACCATCAGACTATAACATAGCATGGTAGATTTTTTGTTTCCCCACATAGTCCAAACAATCTACGTCCCACCTATAGCATATAGAATAATCTAGGTGATTTGGTGCATAACTCTGGTCATCAAGTTCAATGGAGGATAGGCACATCTTCTCAGGGAAGTGATTATGAATATGTAAGAAGCCATTCTCAAAATACAAAACACATTCTAGAATTAAGGTGATCCATAAGGCAAAGATGGATGCCTGCCAAGTATTCAAATTATGAGTTACTTTACTCCGAGGAGGAAAAGCCTGAGATTTTAATCTCTGATCAAGTAGAGCCAACTAATTTTAGAGATGCTTGCAAAAATACTCATAAAAATTAATGGATCATTGCAATGGAAGAAGAGATGAACTCTCTTCATATCAATAAAACATGGGATTTAGTTTCGCTTCCACCCAACTGAAAATCTCTTGAAAATTTGTTGGGTATATAAGGTGAAAGAGGAAGATGGTGGCAGAAAGAGGTATTGTGCTTGACTAGTTTTCAAAGGGTATGCTAAGAAAAGGGACTAGATTTTGCAAAGATTTTCTCACCAGTTGTATAGATGACTACAATTTAGGCAATTTTGGGATTGGTAGCCATTCGGGATATTGAGCTCGAATAGCTTGATGTCAAGACAACCTTTCTACATAGCAACATCAATGAGGAATTGTACATAGAACAACTTGAAGGCTTTTTCCAAAAGGGAAAAGAACATCTCTATTTCTAGCTGAAGTGGAGTTTGTATGGGCTCAAGCAAGCTCCAAGATAGTGGTACCTTAAGTTTGATCAGTTCATGGCCGAACACAACTTCACCAACTGTAAATCAAATCCGTGTGTCTACTATAACAAAATTCCTAGTGGGGAGTTTGTCATTCTCCTACTCTATGTTGATGACATGTTAGTTGCTAGCCCTTCTCCACAAATAGTCAACAAGTTATAGAAAGAGTTAGCTTCACAGTTTTCCATGAAAGATTTAGGGGAGGTCAAAAAGATTCTTGGGATGACTATCATTAGAGATAGATAGAAAAATCTGTTGACGTTGTCACAAAGATCATACATTGACAAAGATGTAGAGTAGTTTGGTATGGATAAAGCTAAACACATTTCTATTCCTCTTGTTCCTCACTTTCGTATAAGTTTTGATTTGTGTCCCAAAACACAAGAAGAGAAGGATTCTATGCAAGATGTTCCTTATAAATTAGTGGTTGGTAGCATAATGTATGTTATGGTTTCTACACATCCTGACATTGCTCATGCAGTAGGAGTAGTTAGTAGATTCATGAGCAATCCTGGGAAGCCTCATTGGGAAATAGTAAAGTGGATATTGTGACATCTCAAAGGTATTTTTGATTATGCATTATGTTTTGGTAGAAATCATGCTCAACTACAAGGATTCAGTGATTCAGATCTTGCCGAAGGTCAAGAAAAATGCAGGTCTACTACTAGTTATGCTTTCATATTTGCCAAGGCTACCATTAATTGGGCCTCAAGACTGCAATATTGTGTTGCACTTTCTTCTACTGAAGCTGAATACTTGGCTCTTTCCATAGGAGCTAGAGAGACGATTTGGTTGCAATGCTTGTTTAATGATCTACATTGGCAACCAAATAACTATGTTTTATTTTTTTACAGTCAAAGAGCAATTTTTATGGCTCACAATCATTCCTCTCAGTGACGCTCCAAACATATTGACAAGCATGCTCACTATGTTCGCTATGTAGTAGAAGAAGGAAAACTAAAGGTTGCCAAAATTGATGCCAAGATCAATCTAGTGGACATGTTGATGAAGGTTGTTGCCAAGGAGAAGTTTGAATGTGCCAGGACTTCTCTTGGCCTTGTTAAAAAGAAGTAGGTCAGCATGTAGATTAGGGGAATGGATGATTAGCTAGTGTATCTGTTGTCTTTAGGTGGGAGATTGTTGGATATTGAAGGCCAATAAAAACATGAGTGTTTTCCCTTCTTTTATTATGTCTCTTTAGCTGATCATTTTTTATCTATAAATGCTGATGGCATGTATTGTAAACTCATTGTATTTTGTCATCAATATAATTCCTCTGCTCTGAGTGTGGACGCAGCCATGATAAACATTTGAGTTTATGTGTCTTGTTGTTCTATATTTTTCTTTTGCATTCTTTATTGATTTACACTTGTTTCTATGTGTTATTATTTTCTTATCCCTAGGCTATAAATTGAAATTATTTTGTTTTAATCACTGTTTTGATCATTGATGCTAATGTTTAGTAACTACACTTATATGAGCTCTGCTAAAACATAACATTTTGGCTGTGTAAAAGTGCTTTTAGGGATTTTCTTTCATTTTTGTAGGTATCCAATCATTCTTCACTACCCAGACTCTAAAATAAAAATAATATATAGAGAGAGAGAGAGAGAGAGAGAGAGAGAGAGAGAGAGAGAGAGAGAGAGAGAGAGAGAGAGAGAGAGAGAGAGAGAGAGAGAGAGAGAGAGAGAGAGAGAGAGAGAGAGAGAGAGCTTGGTTTTTATTTTCTATAGAGCTAAGGAGAGTACCAAATTATTCTCTTATCTGTAGTCAGATCCCTTGAGGTGAGAGACTCTATTTTTCTTTCATTTAGTCATTAATGTCATCATCTGTATGCCTTATCTTCTTTGATTAACTAGACCCATTTCAAAACAAGATTGGAGATAATATTGTTTCCAAACTAAAGATAAGAGGAATTTAGCTTCTTTACACTACTCTTTTCAATTTAAAAGGGCTTGGCGCCACAGTATTTGTGTGGCCTTAAGATATGGAATAGTATGCCAAAATAGGGATACATTTTGTGAAATTATCTATTAACTTAGTACCATCTTTAAATAAAATATGGTGGAACCTTCATAATACTATCAAAAGGGTAGAATATGCAAATCTTCTAGCTTAAAAAAAAAAATAGATCACTCATAAACACAATTAAGGACAACCTACTAGTTCATATTGCATAGCCAAAATAATATCTTCACCAAGATAGGCTAGGGAATCTCCATATGATCTGGACACCATAGGAACTTGAGTTGTGGAAAAAGGTTTTAACCATGAAGTTCTTTTGTTTTAGCCATTGAGACCTAGGGGCAAGTAGGATAGGGCAGGAGGTTGATATCATAGAAACAAAAACCTTGACCAGGGTAGACTAGTTGGTGTTGGTCAACTTTAAGGATTCTAGTTGGTCATGTTACAAAAGACACTATTTGAGTTCTAAAAAAAAACTAGTATTTGTCAAAGAAAGCGCACAACCACCACAATGTTATGTTTCAGTAGAACTCATATAAGTGTAGCTACTAAACATTAGCATAAATATTAATGTCCACTTGTGTCTATACTTTATCTGCATATAACTATATAACTATAGCTACTAAATGTTAGCATCAATGTTAATGTCTACTTGTGTTTAAACGAAAACTCATATAAATTGTAGCTACTATCATTGGATTTGATTTTTGATTTTAACATTGATTCTAATGTTTAGTAGATACAATTACATGAGTTTTGCTAAAACATAATATTATGCACTTTTTTATAATGAATAGTTGAGAAAATAGTATAGTAGCTACAAATTAGTGTCTTTTGTAAATACAATGTTTAAAAAAAACTCATATAACTCATATAACTCTATAATGAATGGTTGTGTACTAAGCATACATCTTAAGATGAGTGTACTTTGTAAATCTCTTTAATCACTCTGTGTATGTATCTACAATGCCTTATATGTTCCATCTTACATCATTTATAATTGTAACTCTTTATAAACTCACTATGTTGGATGTCAACAAGATTTATCAACATGAATATCATTCTTCATATTTACATTTTTTTTCTTCTTGTGATTAAAAGTGCTTCCTTGTTTATATTAGTTTCTATCTTAAAATATTATCACTACTTTATCATACATATGTTGTTGCTCATTATCATGAAGCACTTCCTTATCTTTTCTTTTTCCATTAGGCTTTGCTCTTTCATAGTTGAGAATGTTTGGTTTTGAACTGGTTATATATACCATGTTGAGAATGTGTTTAACAAAGAATATTTGGTTTGGAACTCATTATGTTGATTTATAAAAAATAAGCTAATATACTTTGTATTTATAATTGGTTATGTTGATTTATATGCCCAATGTGATTGAATTTTGGTCAATAGCATGGATGGAGAAATAGATGCAACCCATGCACCTCCTTGTGCGAGAAGGTATTATGGACCCATGAAATGGAACACAAGTATCTTGAATTTCTCTAGGAGCAAGTCCTCGACAAAAAAGGAGATGAGGGATTTTGAAAAGAGGCATGTATCGCAAATGAAAGGAAGTTCAGCGTGGACTTAAACTTTCATGTGTCAAAAGGATAATTTCAAAAACAAATTGAAAACATGGAAGATTGGCTATAAAATTATGAAATTTTTGAAATATACAAATGGGTTTGCATGAAACAAGGCCACTCAGTGTATGGATGTCAAGGAGAGTGTATGGGATGAGCTTCTCGAGGTAAAATGCTCTTTTAAATTCATATGATTTAAAGTATAAGTTATTTGATAAAGTATTTAATGAAAGACGATAAGTTAATTAATTCATTATGCCAACATGCAAAGAAAAGATTTCAAAAATGAAAAAGTTGATAAGAGGCATTTGTTTCATTACTTCAATGAGTTATCCTCCATTGTGGGGAATGACATAGCTGAGGGCATGATAACTACAACAATGCATGAGATTGAAGAAGGGCACCTCATGGATGAAGCAATTGATCTATATTATGATGGGGATTTTTATATACTAATGGATAGTGCTATTGATTTGGATTATGACATGAATCCTTCCAATCAAAGTAGTGCAATCGGCAACAATTTTTGTCACCATCATCATCAAGAAAAGAAAAGAGGAAGAAGGCCATCATGGTTGGTTCGATGGATGTTATGTCTAAAGCCACCAATAGCTTAAATGTTGGTCTTAGGAAAACTCAAAATATCAGAATGGATGAAGGGCATTTAGATTCAGTTTATGATAAAGTGTATGATGCCCTCAAATACATTCTTGATCTTACTGAAGATAACATGTTAGAGGCATATGATAGTTTTTTTCTTAAAAGCGCTAGAGCCAAAGGGTTCTTAAGAATGAGTAAAGGGGAGAGAGAAAAATATATATGACTGAAGTTTGGATGACTATAGATTGAACATATCATAAAACTCTTGAGACTTAGTTTTACCATTATAACTTGAATGTTTTGATATGACATCTCTATTGGTTGTCACACTCCACCACTCTTGCTTTCCTTTCTTTAATAGTATTGCATTAAACTAATGACATATAAATATATTTCCTATTCTATGAATTCTTCTCTTTAGCAATCTTAATTTATTGCATGGTTGTTCATTTTGTCTATGAATGTGTTTACCATTATAACTTCAATGTTTTGTCATTAATATATTCACCAAGAGTTCCCCATCCATGCATGATTGAACTGTGTTCAAGGGATGTATATTGTTGCACTAGTTTTGTAAGTAGTGATACCACCTACTACCCCTATCCCTGCCCTTGTAAGTTATCCAAGTTTCATTAGAAAGATGGCAAAGATACTTGTGAAAAGATGAATATGATAGTATATGACTAAAAAAATTCAAGTTGGTAAAACAAGCTTAGAATCGATGATATGGCAATTCATAATAGTCAAGCTAAGTACCAAATCATTATTTTAAGAGAAAACACTACCCTACTATGAGATGCACTTTTACACTCCCAGATGAGATATCTATTGCAACCTATAACTATAAATTCCATGTATCAAGGAAACTTATTCAATATGCACAAGTTGTTTATAATAGAAAATTCAAACCATGTAAACCTGGTCATCGGGTTATAGAAACCAACCACTAGCACATAAAGAAGAATTACTTCTTCAGATGAGGGGAACAATAATAAACATTAGAGTTGGGATGCCTTGCTTCAACATGCTCTGTGCATTTCACTTCTAATGTTGTGCAGATGAATGTTTGCATGCAAACCTTGCACTACAAAAGATCATATATAAAATAATCACTATACCAACCTAAAACATAAGGAAAACCATACAGAATGAAGCCAAAAAAATATCAAATAAGTATTGATTGGATGAGGAATGGGATTCAAAGGAATGCAAAGAGTAAAACTAAAAAATTGAAACTCAAACTATATCTCTATAATGCATTATCATAACAAGGATCCTATTATGCATTACACAATTTCAAATATCTAGAATTTAGTCAATTCCTTAAAATACCATTGCTTAAAAAGTATACATGTTCACACAAAGCACAGTCTCAACACTCATGTATAATATTAATGGTGCATGTGTATTCAATTGATTTTTAAATAGGTTTATTTAATTTGGACTATGCGATTTATTATAATTTTCATTATTCTAATGTAATAATTTAAATTGCAATATTTATAATAGGTTGATGGCTTTGCTGAATGTACCAATGTGTTGATGTGGTGTCACGTGCTTGTTAAAGACATCCAACACACAAACTAATCCTAGGCATAAATTTTGATGTTGTCCAAATAGAAAAAGGTGGTTAATATATTGTTTAAGAATATTGTATGAAGGTAAACATTTTGTAAGAACTAATGAAGATTTGGTATTGTAGGGGAATGATAGATGTAGACACTTTAACTAGGTCGATGATGCCCCAACTACAATTGTACAACATGTTGAAGAAATCAAAAGCAAGTTATGTAAGGCTTGAGAGGTGGATAGGGACATGGTTGCTTCTATGGAAAAGGCGTAAATTATCTTTATACAATGCCTACTTTGCATTATGTTTGGACTTCTATGTTGGGACAATATGTGAAAGAGTGCATAAAATTATGATTTTGTATATAGATTGACTTCTTTGTTTGAACCATAATTGGACCATATGTGGATATGTGTTTAGTTATGACTTCAATGATGTAACTTGTCTATGGATTTGTAACCTTACATTGGACAATTTTTTAGTAATATCATGACGTAATGTGTTTTTGTATAATACATATTAATAATAAAACTAACATGTTTTTTGTTTATACATTATTTTTGTATGATAAATATTAATATAAAAGTACCCATTTTACTTTTGTTTATAATTCATTTTTGTATGAAAATGTCTTTAAATAAAATTAAGTTGAATTACAATTTTGTACACATATGTTTATGCCAAATTTATAGCAACATTGAAAATACTTTTTTATTTTAACTACTTTTTGTAATTGTTGAGTTGTCATTTTACATGATGCTTAACGAAAAGAATCCTTTCGAGCTCCTCTCTTGAAAAGTTAATCTGGAGATCAACTCCAAGGTTTTGAGTGATCTTGTGACCTACTGGAATTTGCTCAATTGAAGATAAATGTATTTGTGCACAGGGAGGGAGGCCTTTGTTGGTCCTAACCAATTTGGATAAGATATCTAATTTTGTTGTTTCCAATAGTAAACACAAAAGAATATTTTTTTTTGTATTTTCTGTTTTATAATGAAATGCAATTTTAATAGTGTAGCTATATGAATTCCTAATATAACCAAGGGTTAGCAAAGAAAATAACAAAGATAAGGTAATGAGAGATGCAAATAAAAAAGATAAGGTAACAAGAGATGAAAGAAAATAAATTCAAAGGGAAAATTCCTAACAGACATAAACCACGGTAACAACACATTTGCGAGTTAAATCACTAAAAAGATTGAGTAGGAAACCAATGAAAATAGGAGCAGTGCTTCCTAAAATCCATCGATACAATCATCAATGGGAACTTAGTAAAAACTAAAATATGTTTTACCTCTCATCAAATCACAAGGCCACGAAAAGTGTGCTTATGCAAGACACAAAGCTATGTAGGAACAATAGGATGATCTCTTCTCCAACTCAGTATGTCAGTGAAATTCATCAGTTACACATAGCAAACACCAAAACTAAAAGATTGCATGATGAAATCAACACAAAAAAACCATTGTCTCCATTATTATCATGAATAAGAATTCACAAAAAATAACTCACTCTGGCAAGAATAACTACACTAAAAATGAGAACACCAATAGCATCTATTATTGCATCAAAATAACAACTTGGAATACACATTACATTCCTAAATTTATAAGAAAGTATCTCCTCAATTTGTGTTGAGAGTAAGAGATCCCTTTATGCAATCACATGCTTCTAAACTAATAAAAGATATATATTTATGTACAAACTTACTCTCTAAATGGTGCTAAGACTCCACCCTTTTCTATATCAATTAATGGGTGCATGAGCCTTTACATGTCTTAAAACAAAGAAAGAAATAGTAGATAAGAAGAAGGAAGATGGAAGAGGATACGGGAGTCACTGGAAGCTCTAAAAATGGAAGCTTAGCCTTCTCTACATATTTCTAGGAGTTAAAATATCATCAAAATGTGTTTTCGGTGTGTGGAAAGCTCAAAATTTAGAACTAGCAGTTACTGTCGATGCACCTCTGACTTCTTCAAACAAATTGGTGCACCTTTGGAGCAGGTTCAAAAAATCCAAAATTTTCTCAAGTGTCAAAACTGAATTTTAGCTTATGGGTTTTCTTCCCCTTTAAACCAGGGTGATGTTTGGATGTTTGCTCTTGAATTTCTCTATAATCTTTGTCACTTGGGAAGCTTCCAGTAAATATAATGTCTTATATTTCTGCCTAACTATTTGTTGATAGTTACTGAAATCCATCCAAATTTCCATAAAATCATCAAGTTTCAACAATACCTCTTCATTCTTGAATGCTTGCTTAATATCTTCATCAAACGAAGCATCCTTGAAAGTTCTTTGAAATTGTTCAACCTCTGCTTGCACTAACTTGAGCTTTGGCTTTGACTCATCTTCAAAAATCTCCATAGAAATAGTATTGTAATACCTATCTGCCTCCAAAATCTGATTTTGAGACTAGTCTTTCAACTTCTAAATATCTTCATGAAGTTCTTCCATGACCTTATTTTTGGCAACTATATTCTTGATCCAACCTTTAAGCTTATCAATCTCATCAATTGTATACACTTTCGTGAGTGTATGCTACCTTTGACATTTTATTCTTTGAAGTTCTTAGAGGTCTTTTCCCCAAGTATGTACCTCATCCTTAAGCCCAAAATCCTTGTCTACTATAGATACCAGTTTCTCTACATTAGACTAAACATTATGCAACACGTTCAAATTAGCCTGTATTACTTCCTCACCTTTCTTCTCAAAATTTTCATGCCATTACTAACAAGCTTCTAAAAATGAATCAACTTGGACACTCCCCTTATCTCTCCTTTTGGATGTTATAGTGAAAGTAATTTTTAGGTGATCTTGGTCCAACGAGTGTACAATTCCATGTATATAGCCTCTTAGATGCCCATTCTCCATGCACAACTTTATCAACTTGTTCTCAGTTATATCTAAATTCTTGAATACCTCCTTGATGCCTGTAGTGATCATTACTTTAGTTGTATCTACTATTGTTTTTCCTAATAGGACTTCTTTTATTTCATAGTCTTTAGAGTCAAATCTTTGGTTTCAACATATGGAGGAGGTATCGCTATATGAGCAAGTAAGTCCTGATCTCTATTCTTCATTATGAATGTTAATTGTTGTACATCACCAAAGGTGGCTCAGGCCTCTTGATGGCTTCTACTAGTACATCCATAATCTCCTCTTCATTCAAGTTCAGTTGTCACTTCTGTTGAGACATAAATTCTCTCTTTAGCCAAGCTAGTGCAATGTCCATAGGAGATAAGTATTTGGTTGAAGAAGAGGTTCGGAGTCTTCTCCTTTATAGAGAGATCTACATTTGGTGTCCCTATATCCATTGTATCCAAAGTTCTCACCTCCATATCCTAAGAAGTTCGTTGAGGTTCTTTAGGTATTCGTCCCTCCTTGGATACTTCATCAGCTAGCCTTTGTTCAGGCTCTTCTTCACACATTGCTCGCTCTTCTTTAGTGACTAGAGGGAGAGGAGTGGCCAACCCTTTGTCCAGAAATGACAAGTCCTGATATGGTGGTGGTGAGGTACCTAGAGATCCTTGTGGAAGAGGTGGTATTTGGTTCCAATCCTCTCCAAAGGTTGATTCTTGGGTGTATCTCATATCTTATCACCCACCAATATAGTCCCTACTAGCATAAAATTGAAATCAAACATTTGGAAAATGTTTTTTCCTTTCCCCTCTTGCTCATCCATCCACTATTGTTTCTCATCTTTTGAAGTTGTGACCTCAATAGGTTGTCTCAGAATTGATGGTGGTGTAATGGTAGAGCTTCTCCTTTTCTCTTCTTGAGCAGGCCTAGCCAAGAGTGTTCTTTGATTTAGTGGGAGATTATCTTCTTCATTTGCCTCAAGGATGGTTTCCGAGACTAAAGGAATAGGTATCACCTTTCTTTGTATCTTTTGCCTCCTAGTCCTTCTGATTATAGGTTTAACCCTAGCTTTCTTAGTGGCTAATAGAGAGGCTTCTTCTTTTGCAAGTGGTGATACCTCTTGTGCTTCCTATTTCAGTTGTTGTTCTTGTGCCTATTCCTATTCTAGTAGGGGCACTTGTGTGGTATCTTGAGCTTGAGCATATTCTTCATTTTGAGGCTCTATGGTCTTAGGCGCTTGTGCTACCTTTGGGACTTGTGGTTGTTCAGCTTTGGACTCGACTTGCTTGGGAGGATCTCTTTTCCTCTTGTTCTTCCCTTTGTTTGCCCTGAAGTAACCAACTTCCCTATCATGTTTGTATACCATTTCTGGCCTAGCTGGAGATTGCACAAGGAAAGTTGGTACTATCACATTTGCATCTTTACCCTTAACCATGTTATAGCCTGAAACTGGATCCAGCTTAAAATGACTTTTGATTAATTCTCTTATCAATTGGATGATATGCCTTGCCCTATGACTTATATCTACATTCTCTTCCTTGATAATCTTGGCATTCATGATTGGCCTGTTGAATATATTTTCATGATTGTACAAGGGATCTAAGACATCTTGAGTGTCTTGTTGGACAACCTTTAATGGGATATTTATCTTTAAAGTGCTCCTTGCCAAATATAGAGTCATCCTACAATAATCCCTTATTCAGATATCATAGTCATCTATTGCATTCATCCAATGGTCCTTGATGGCATCTTCGTGCACGAATTATTTTCCTACCATATATTGAACTTTGCCAATATTCTCAAAATATGGATGAGCAGAGTTGTAGTCCTCCAAGGGACATTGATCCCATTTCACATCAAAGGTCATGATATCTTGTTTCTGCTTCACTTAAAATGGACCTATAGTGATGGGCCATACCCAAGTCTCCTTATGTTGTTTCCTCACTTTTTCATATGCAAATATGAGTTATCTTGGAATCTCTAACAAGATGAGCCTATCCAATGGATATCTTGGGAGTTTCTTTAGATTTTGTCCTGCCCAAATTTCTAGGGAAAAATCACAATATTTTTTTTCTTTTGAGTAACCCTATGTTGTCGACACTTTGAAAATAGAAGGGTGGATATCTAACATATATTCAATGACCTAATCATAATTTTATTTTGATGATGTTCTTACTACACGATTGCTCATATTAGTATTGATCAAAGCCATAGTCCTCATGGGCACATGCTATCAAGGCTTGCATCTATTGACACACAAATTTATTTACAATTTATTGAATTGGAGGAAGGTGAGTTTGCGTATAATAATTAAGCTTTAAAAATTTTCAAGGATCACAATATATATCTACAAAGGACCCTTGAATACATATTACATACATGGATGCAAAAGTTGATATTTGTACCACTTAGTGGGTAGTAACATAATTTAATTAATCTTATGTCAAGTTTACAATCATATGTTGGTACTAAATGATTTATTTTAATCAAATGAATCATTAATAACATCAAAGATCTAATTATGTCTATATGTATATATAGCACAATTACATCTTTCAACTTCAAAGTTTGAACTATGCAACATAATGTTGAGCCCAATAGATTGTCACTTAACATCAAAACCCACATATATATCGAGACCTAAAATGGTGATGATAATAGAAGTAAAATTAAATTAATATGTCTATCGATTAAATTCAAGGCCGCCTTGGTACCATTCCTCGATGTCTATATATATAGCTTTTTTTTCTATCAATATTAAAAAAAACTCTACTCCAATACCTAACATTCTAGACTAAGACTATTCACCCTTTAAATTCTCTAAATCTCCACCAACCAAGTTAATTGTATCAAATTACTAACTAGATTTTAATATATCCCAAACTAATACTACTATCCCTTAAAGTAACATAAATGAATGCATGTAAAACTGAATCTAATTGCCAAGTGACATACTTGACACCATCGATTACTAAGTTTACCCACATAAGTGGATGCATATCATGCGTAGTTCCAATTCTTTTATTAATTACTTACGCATAACCATACACATAATACTCATAACTATTTTATTTATTATTTATGTATATCCATACAAGGACATATTATAAATAATTATATGTATATTAAATTATGAAGTCAAAGCTAATTTACAACAATAATTCCTAACCTGTTACTTTCTAGCTTGTATTAACCCCTATCTAATGCTAATTAATTACTAACTAAAATTTAATACTAATCCATAAACAACATCCTACAAACTAACCATCTTTATTTAACATACTAACTAATCAAGAGAACAAAAATGCTAACCATCCCATTTTTACTATTTACTAACACTATACTACAACACAACTTAATATTAACTGCTCCCTTATCACCTAATTCCCAAGAGCTCACCTAGCCCTTGGAAAGTGCATAAGGCATGCGAGGGGTGTGATGGGAAAAGTTGACCCCACTTTATGATGGCTGTGATGTGATGTCTAGGGAGGAGAGAAGGGAGAAAAGGTGGCATGGAGTGCTGGGTCATGAATGGGACCTTGGAAAGTGGGAAGTTGCCTACCCCAAAAAGGAGCCTCTCATGATACTTTTAAACCATGTTTACTCTTTTCGTATGTGTGGTCCCACAAGCATCACAATATTGTGTGCTTTTTTTTAAAAAGTGATTTTTTTAAAATGAAAGACATGCACTGTCTATGGGTCACGAGATCCTTATGAATATGTTATGTATGCATTTTTTTTTTACTAACTTAATTTCTAAACCTAATATTGTTTTATTGCTTTCTAAAGGTTGTGATAATGAAATATTTGTCCTTTCCCCAAGGGTCATGTGCCCCATTTTTTGGGCAGGGGAAAGGTTTCTAGGAATAGTTTTTGACATTAAAGGTGGTATTGTTTTATTTTATGTTTGTTAGAGTTAGTGTACATTAGTTCAATGCATTTGGGTTTAAGGTTAGAAATCCTAGGGAATATTCTCTAGGATTGCTTTATTAATTTGTAATCGGGGGGTGGATTATTTTCACTCCCCATACATTTTCCAAAGAGTTGACATGTATTTCTAGGCTTATTGTTTTATGAAATCTCATGCTATGACTTCTACCATCTCATGTCCCTTGCTTTAATGTTTGGTGATATGGGGTTGATTGAGGTATTGAGTTTAATATCATCACTAGCATTTTAATTAATGCTTCATCTTGTAGATTTTAGGAGAGTACATAGGTTTATTGAGTTTTCACATTTTATGAGTCATACTACTATTTTCATACAACAATAAATCTAAATCTTGTAACATGTTGAACAAGTCCAACTATAAATTCAACTATGTCATACATTCATAGTTACAATAAATATTTTTAATGAACTTTCTTTTGATCTAACTATATTATTGAAATCATTACTTGATCAAACTTGGTAAGAATATAGTTGAACTCCTTGCAACATTTCTACTATACCAGCAAGCATACGTCCACTTTCTAACTTAATTCCTTGTAGTTACATTCCAATGAGAACAAGATAAAATTACATATTCCTCTTCACAATTCCTTTATCTCTATCATGCAACTTATACATTTCACATTGTGAATAAGACGAAGAAATCTTCATCTCTTACATATGAATGCACATCACTAAATAATGATATAATTACATCTCCACAAGATCCTATATTGTTAACATGTACTCATGCATCATAACAATACAATAAGGTGGGGAATTCCCATTACAATTGCAACACACCAGAGACAATGTCTCTTTCTTGCTTAATCACCACATGGAAAGACTTAACACTTCTTCATTTAACCTCGAGATCACAAAACCTGCATCAAGAACACAATCAAGAACCATGGAGGCTCACCTCCCATCCTAGGCTTCTAAGAAGCCAACCACCGAGTAGGGAAAAAAAGACCCAAATGGCTTACACTCAAACTTTTCACAATGCATGCAAAACTCAATCTCACAATAAATTTACAATCCATCCAGAGTTTGACACAATGATTCACTATTGGAATCATGAAAATAGTGGGTGAATGTGGGCTCTCCAAATAGGAGAATGCCATATCCATATCGATATACACATATACATTTGCAAATGCACAATGCCCTTTTGAGGCTATCAAAATACATCCTCCTCATCACCTTAATACTCCTATACCTCCCATAATACAATTGCCTCTTCAAGGCTATCAAACAAGGCATATGGCTTCAATGGAGTCCATACTCCATGAACAATAAAACCCTCTCCAAGGGGAGACTCTCTCAACTTTAATTTTTAGCCCAACCAACCCCTTCACCCAAGGCATCTCTTCCCTCCCAAGGGTGAGTGAAGCATTCACACCCATACAACATTCCAAACACATAATCAAGAGAAAATGCAAGAGAAATTCATCACAACATTTGCACATAATAACATATACAACACCACATACATTACATTTTTCCATTCACAATATGAACAAGTATTCATCACAATGAACAATTGCAATGAAGATCATGGAATGGGCACCAACCTTTGTCCAAGCTAACAGGCAATGAGAGTTGTTGAAGAGCTTCCTATTTCCTTAGCGTCCTCTCCAAACCCTAATTGTCTCTAAACTTAGAGAATGGGTGAACACCCCACTAGTTTTTCCAAGACTCTCTAAAAAGGCCTTCTCACTAACTATTTTAGCAAAAACACCAAGCCACTTCCTCTTAAAACTTGTCCCCCCTAAGTTTGTTATTTTTGACTTAGTGGAAACATAGGAAAGAGGTCATGTGACAAATCCATTTTCGAATTGGTGGAAGAATGCATGGGTAAAGGGACCCCCTAGGTTGTATAGTCACTATCAAGGTCAAAATTAGGTCCCTAACATGTTATGCTATCATATGGGTAGCTTATTTTCACATAAAAGACACTTTGGGACCACCTAATGACCCTTCAAAATCCTAAGGTAATTAGCTTTAGGGTAAAATTCCACCATGACCAAAACCTTGGATGACATGTCATTAACACACAAAATCCACAAGTGTCAAGTGACACCTAAAAGCACATTCTACATCATCATAACATGCCCCTAATGCATTATGAGGCTTTTGAATCTTCCAAAGATTCACCTTGGCTAGACTGTGTTCACATAGGTTTGGATCTTGTTTCCCCCAAAGATTTCCATGGTTCCACTTCCTGCACACTAAAATCAAGCATTAGTAGTCCAAGGAGGTCATATAAAATACATATCATAAATGCATATGAATTTAAATGTTGTGTAATCCATATAAACATAATTTCCTTTACTTAATCATTTAAAATAAGACATTCAAAACATTAAAATATCAAAATTTGCACATCACATTTAACCATAAATAATCATAATCAATTTAACATTTCACATCACATCGTAATCCATTTCCTATCAAAATGACAAAATGTTGAATCTATATTGCTAAATCAGCCAACATGAAAATTACTTATTATTACATACCTTAGATCAAAACCACCAAAATGTAATCATCACAACTAGTATACTTGATTCAATTAAATATAGTTTTATTACTAACACTATCTCGTTATCATTATGAGATTACATGATAAGGCATATGTATCTAAAATCACTAATGTTAGGACAGCAGGATGTTTTCATAATCATGTTTTCATAGGTTCAAAGTCAATCATTAGGTAAACCCATTATATCTATTAGTCAATATATTATATCTTCATTTTAATCGTCATTCACTGTAGCCTGTCCATCTAATACTACTTGTACAACAATTGAACTATTATATTTAGACCATGTCGAGCTCTACCAAGTAGGTCTTTATCTAAATTGATAACCATTTATGTCTATAACTATTATAAGTACTCACAAGGGCAAGTGTTCATTCAGCTTTTCACAATGCCCATTTCAAACAACTATCATAATAGATCATAACATACAATGAACCCTTTGGCATAGTTTCTAAGTTATAAAATCTTGAGTCCTTATTCCATAGGGTCTTAGCTTACCAACTTGATAAAATTTAGAATACGATACTTATGACAATAATGACTACAATGTATATCAATCTTAATAAGATCTTAGGTCCAATATTAATAAGAATGACGCCAATCATGACATACCTAAATCCTAGAACCTACTTATCATCATTCTATCATAAGGTGTATGGTAACAGTCTATAATTTACATATCTTGCATGAGAGGCAAGGACATGACATTTCACCTCCTTATGCTTCCTAGTTCTGATCATATTCATGTTATTTAGGGTTTGTAATATGGTACTGAGGAAGGGGTCATATAGATTTACAATTGTACCTGCTAGCCTTAAGTAGGTGAATATCTTGAATTGGATGTAGTAGGTGCCTATTTTTGTAATCCTTATTGATGCCTCTACTGACATCCTCTTGGCATAATCACCTTTCATGAATTGGAAGATTGTAAAAATGAAGGCATCATTCACTATTTTGTATTCTTTGCTCTGATCCGAGAGGTTCTTTTTCACCAGGTGGAGGTATACCACATTAGGCTAGACATTAGCATCTTGCATGCTTCACCTTTTGAATAGTCTTAGGTAATCAGTTGTCCTTGTCACCATTAGATACACCAAGTATGATGTCATATAAAACTTAGCGTTGACCTTGACTCCTACTAGCTACTCATCTAAGTTTTCACTTAGTATTCTCGCCCAATCAATTGGCAGTTTAGTTGTTCTAATGGTCGTGCCATCCAAATATTGAGATGACATGCTATCGGTAGACCTATGACCCTACTTAGAAGCATAGAGGAGTATCTGATGTCATCCTTCATATACCCTCTGATCATATCTACTCTTCTTGCAATTTGTCCCATTGACATTCTATCAATCAAGAAAGATGATTGCATGATTTTCGTAGCCTTCTGCTCATTATCCCTATACCATCTCTCTACTTGATGATAAGTAATTTTCACTTATTTGTCTATTTTTGGGAGATGGAAAACTTTCTCAATGTACCCTGGTCTTAATTCCAATACTATCTCTCCTGTTATGCTCTCCATAACTCTTTCTTTTGAAAAATAATTCTCTGCCAAGACCATGACTAGCTCTGAAGATTGCACTGATGTGGGATGTGAAGCTGCATTAACCAAGTTTGATCTAATAAGTGTTGAGACCATTAGAGACCTCTCCTTAGGTTCATTGCAGAGGACTAGGAACACATTCCAGTCTATTGTCCCAATTCTATATCTTTGATTTTTGAATGTCCATCTTGGAAGAGTGATTTCTTTGGTGCACCTTGAGACTTGAAAACAACTGGTTTTGGAGCATTCTTATTAGCAAGTGAGGATGAGGAGGAAGTCATTTTATCTACACAAAACAAAACACATTAGTCTACATGGATAAAAAGTAAAACCTAACAAAACCCTAATTACTAAAAAATAAGACTCAAAACCCTAAAACCCTCACAAAACTAGTCAAATTCCCTTTTTAGCTTTGTTTATGTAGTTTAGCACACATTGCACATCTTGGTAGGTGTGCTAGCTGCACTAAATAACTTTTACATGGTTATTATGTAAGTAGTGATACACCTACACAGGTGTGCACCCTTGTAAAGTGTGCACATGCACATGTGCACTACTGCACACATTTCATGTGCTTTTGAGAGAGGCTTAGGGTTTGTAGGGTTTAGGGTGCACACATGTGCACCTTGATGGGGTACACCTGTGTGCACCCTTACTTGTGTTCTAGTTTGAAGGGTTAGAAATGGTGCAGATATGGACAACTTGACAAGGTGTGCATATGCACACTATTACCTAGGTTCTTTTAGGTTGGAATAAAAGATTTTGTTGAAAGGTACACATAGGCATACATTGGATGGGTGCACATGTGTACACCTTTTAATTAGGTTACTTAAGTGTTTCAAGCTTTTAAAATGTGAATAAAGGTGCACACTTACACACCTTTATGTTCTCTAACTCTTTGTTTTTTTGTTTGTAGGCTTGAGGAGTATAGTGCACCTCTAAAGGTGTAGAGATACACTCGTAGAGGATTTTTTGGAGACAATGTGACAAGAGGGGGTGATCTCAAGCTTTAATAGGCCCAAGATCATGCACACCCTTTGGATGTGTGTGCACATCCAAAGGGTAGTGCAAGCACACTAGTGCATATAGTGTACTTGCACACCTATAATGGGTGTGCATGTGTGCTAGGTGCGCTAGTGCGCACCTTAGTGTAAAAATTCCCCTTTTCCTCAAATCCCTCAATTTGGCACATGAGTTTTAGTCAGAGGCCAAAACAAGACTTGAGCCCTAGGTAGAGTCCAAAAAAAGTCCCAAGCCCTGGTCTAAGGGTCTGAGAGAAAAAATAATGTAGTAGGGGGTCCCCATTTCTAGGAGAAATGGGGCAAGCGTTTTGAAACCACAACAATAACTTGGCAAAATTAACCTTATTTAAAAATAAATTTAAAAAATAATATTAAAAAAAAATTAATTTTTTTTTCAAGAAATAATAAAATATATAAAATAAAAATTAAATAAATTAATTAATTAATTAAATATTAAAAAATACAAGTGTTCATATGAACCAAATGCAGAAGATGTATTTTCCTACTCATCTTCCAGGTGAACCAAACGAGACAAATAATTTTCCCAAAACTAGATCTTGAAATACAAAACATTATTCTAAAAAAAATTGGTTTCAAATCAATCCCTAATTTTACTAATTCTACGAAACAAAAAGGCCCTTATGGTTTACATTGTATTCCATATTACAATTATATTGTCACTTTCTCTTTTCATTGTATGGTTTCCTGTTAATGATCCTTACATTATTCTTGACATGCTCCCTCACCTATCTACAATTATGTTTTAATTACTTATTGCCTTCCTTAGTCCAACCTTTGTGATTTACATTGTATTTCATATTATGCTTTTATGGTCGCTTTCTCTTTTCATTGTTTGGCTTCTAATTGGTGATTCATTTGTTATTGATTTTATATCATCTAAAGGAGAGGGATTTGATGGGTGGATTGCTATTTGATATTTGAAGCATCCATCTATTGTAGAATTTAGACTTTTTTTTAAGCACTATTGTATAGGTCATTACAGGCTCTTCAAGTTTTTTACCTTAGAGGATTAGGTTTTGTCCATACTTCTTGTGGAATTCAAACCATTTTTACATAATAAGTAAGAGCATATCCTCTTCTATGAGTTTTATTATTATTTAAAGGTTATTTCCTCTCAATGTCATCCTTAAGAAAACTTTCATTATAAGACCTTTTAGCCCTCCCTTTTGTGATCTCCTAGGTCCATGAATGCACTTATGCTCTCATTTCTCTCATTCTTGAGTTTCTACCACTTTTTGGTTGTTATATTTACATCCTTGAGATTCTTGTGTGCATCCTAAGGTTCATATTCCTTTGGGTAAGGGTCAAGGTCATCCCTACTTCCAAAGAGAGGAATAACCTCATCACTAATTCCTTGTAAGGGATGACATCATCCCTTGACCAAGGCATTTGGCCTCTGATCATGGATACATTTTGGGTTTTCAATTATTTCTTTCCTTCCTGAGTCCACCCTCCATGTTTTTTTATAAGTTGAAATCTCTCATAAAAGAAGGCCTTCTCTCCTCATTTAGTTGTCCATGATCCATTGCAATCAGATACACACACAAGCATTGCATTATATTCATCCAAGGCATCATCCATTCAAGGAGCATTAAAGAGTTCTATCATCCAAGCATTCAAGAGAATTTCTTCATTCATGGATCCATTATATTCTATTAGTTAATCTACTTGCATTTTTTGATACATCCTACATCATCTTTGAAGTACCACCTTTGTGGATTTGAATCCTTCTATGGATTTTTGACATGCAACGTGAATATTTGCATTTGTCTTTATTATTTATACTTTATCATTTTAAGGTTGATTCCTCAATCAGGGCTTGACCAAGGAAAATGTCTTCCCCTAAAAAAATTTATTTTGTCCTTTCTTTTTGGTGCAAATTTTTAGGTTTCATATCCATGAGACTTAAAATTTAGAACTAGGGTTTAAGGTTGTAGTTTCATCTTTAGGTCATAGTATTTTGTGTAGAACAGGTAAGGAATGACCTTGTCCCTTATCCATGTTGTTCTTGACCTCTAGGTTGTTCTTGACCTCTAGTTTGTCCCTAACCTCTAGGTTGTCACTATCCATAGACCCCCAAATTCAAAAACTCCAAAAATATTAGTCTACAAGTTCCAAATCTAGAATAGTTTCAGATTTCAACAAATTTTTATGACACTTTTGAAGATCTGAGTTTTTCCTTTTCATGGGCTTGCAAGATGAGTTTGTGCTTCATTTTATCATTTCATAGTATCGATATTTAAGTTTTAGATTTGACCCTTGCATGTTTATAGATATTATACAAGATCATTGATTTCTTTCATCTTATGTGGTCAATTCAATTATGCTTGGTAATCATTTAATCAAATCAATGTTTAAAATAATAGTTAAGGGAAAGAATATTAATAGAAAGTGTTCCTTGGAGTATGGATTTTGATAAGGGACATGGATTTGGCATTAGAACCTCTTGAACTTCCTAGGGTTGTTTCAATGTAGTTTGAGCTCCTTTGGTAGGTTATAATTAGAGTCTCTCTCTTTCACTTTCTCTATTGTGGCATAAAAATCAAAGGGAAATTTACCAATCTACACATCTTAGATTGCACAAATTAATCATCATCGTCCACACATTTACATTTTACTTTTATTTTATGTTACATTTCAAGAAAATGGTATTGTTCATCAAATTTCTTTCATTAATTTAGCGCATTTCCAACAAGGAGTTAAAGAAATGGTTAGTTACTTCATTGATAGATTTACACATTTGTATTCTCAAATTTATTATCATGTTCTTAATATTAATATACAACATATTTTTATTTTTATTTAGAAAAGGACAATAGAGATAAGATCCTTCTAACTAAATTTACTTCTTTTTCACAATTAGCTACATTGCTTCACCAAATTTTATAAAATACAAGTGAGTGAATTTGAGAGTACCACTCCAATGGTTCTTGTTGCTATTAATAAGATGGATATTGAATCTCGTCCAAAAAAAGTATAATAATAAGTTTTAGAGGGATATTGGTCAAGTGGTAGCAACATATGAAGGTGTTTCTCCCCTATCCTCTATTTTTAGACTTAATCATGTTTATACTCCTTTATCTAAATATTTACAAATGTGATGAGCATGTTACTTAATGTTGGTATCATTAAGCTTCCCATAATTCAACCATTGGATATATTTAAACCTCTTCCTAAATCCAATTATGTCAGTTCTTATTGTCACTATTACGACCAACCTTGTCATGACACTGGAAAATGCTATTCTTTGTCAAATACTATTAAGGATTTCATTGATTGTAAGAATACATCTATAGATGCTACTTGGTGTAGAAGAACCTCATGAAGAACAAAGAAAAATTTGAAGGCTCATGGGATCCCATGAATAATAAAATTGTAATAGGGGTACTCTAGGAAGGAATAAGGTCTTATAGACCATGTAGTCAAGTAGGAAATGTAATAAGACCCATTTTATGAGACCAATGACATGATAGGCATGTTTAAGCCATCATGGTAAAACGTGGTCAACGAGGGTTCTAGATGGTCTAGAAATGGGAAGATGGGGTTTTATGTTATTTTTAGTCATTTTTTAGCAAATTGGTCTGGCTTGGCATCACAAAGCACAAATTGATAGAAGTTACAACATTTTGCAAAAGTTATCAAAAGGTTTCATGACAACTTTGACAACTTTTGGAAGGTCAACAAGCAATTTCACCTAATGGCCATAGAATTTCAAAAGTAGATTAGGGAAGTTAATTTGAGGATATTTAAAGGTTTTTAGGATGTTCTTAGGAGAAAAATTGAAGCATACAATAAGATGTGTATAGTATAAGACTCTCACTTCCCAAACATTGAACTACAAGAGAAAAAGGGGCTCCTAGAGATAACTCTCTCTGTAACTCAAGTTAAATTAGCACAATCTAAATAGGATGAAGGGATGCCAATAATAAACCCAAAATATATATAGGAAGTATGCAAGAAAGTCGTCTTTCATTTAATTTTCATTAACTTTAAATGTTAAATGCGAATTTAAATTAAATAAACTGATTCAATAACAAAGAATAATAGATTTAGGAGTGCTTCAGAGTTCTTGGAGGTACCTTAGGATTTTTGGTCATCCCAACTCTATCTCGACCTCTTCTCCATCCTTCTCGGGTTGCGTTTGTACCTATTGGTCATATTTTTTTGGCTTTCTTTTTTCATGTTGTTCCCATGCATCCTCAACAAACACGTTGAGTTCTTGGAGCCTTTCCCATGCTCATCATGCACCCTTAGAACAGTAAGCCTAGTTTTTCAAAGCATGAGAAAGAAAGCTTTTTGTTTGGGCTTCTACATTGCCACTATGGAGGATCTTGAGCTACACTTTTGGAGTTCATGTAATGGGCACCCTAGAAATGCCCAAGAACTAAACCAATTACTGAAAGCAATTTAAATGTCTTTGCATCGATTTCAATCAACACAACATGAATAAGAAGGAATTTATGCAAATTGTAGACTGAACCCCTGCTAAAAAAATATTAGTTCTCACAATGATAAAATCAAGTACATAGCAATGTATTCCAAAGGCCAAATCCCAAGGGAATGACATCTAGAATGTTACAAGAGAGGATGAATTTCCTCTAATGCCAAGAAAGATATTTGATTCACACATCCAAGCTCCTATCAAATGCAATTCACAATCATCGGATGCTAAACAATGAGACTCTCACCCCTATTTATCCTTTTCCTTCACCCTTCTAGAAGGAACTAAAACATTAATTAATTGCATTTACTAGAGGCTTCCCCCTTCCAATAATTAATGCATTCTCTAGAAACTCCTCCCTGGCAATACAACAATTAATTGTGCTTCTAGAAAATTAAATTACTAGAGGTTTCCCCCTTTCCAATAATTAATACACAATCTACAAGCTTCTCCCTTGTAATATAGTAATTAATTAAATTAATTAAATACAAAGTCACCTTTTAAGTTTTAATTTATTTAATGACTTTATAAGAAATTAATTTAACTATTGAAGTGGGGACATTACAGTTCGCCCTCCTCGAAATTGCTTGTCCTCAAGAAATTTAGCAACACATTGAACTCCAACCTCCACCTAGATCACAATTGGAGTAGTATGTCATATCCCTATGGACATTAAACCAACTACAAACTAGCATATTTAGGACCAACCATATATCCTATAGCCTAGCACCCGAAACTTGCACTAATGATGTAGAAGATCTTTGTAACCTTTTCTTCTTTGTATCTACCCACATAATATATATTGGACTGGAATCACCATCATCACCAACATGCATTGAAGAAGATGTAAAAACAAGAAAACCATATACACTCATGCCAACTATATCAAAAATAGGTGTAGCCTCATTGAAATATGTGGACATAGGAACAACACTAACTACTATAACATAAAACTTAACCAAATCTATAGTTGATGAAAACTCATAATCAACATCTGCGCCATCATTATAACACACAACAACCACTACATGCATACTGCTAAACTCCTCATCAGATGTTTCAACTAACACAGAAGTGGCTACTGATATGACAACATCCTCACATTATCCTAATCCCACTATTGCTACATCGCCATCCCCTAACAAAGCTTTAAATGTGGACTGTTGACTCTGCACACATGAATCAACACCAATTTTTGAATCAATAATACTAGAGTGTAAACCCACATTGACAGACTCTGTTGAAACATCGACATCACCAACATCATAGCTGGGTGGTTCTATACGTGTCTCGATCCCACCTGAGGAATCAACTACCTCCTGCACTGGAGCAACATACAAATCATCAATATTGATGTCCGTTTATCTAGCCATAAGCTGCAACATCATATCCATTCACCTATTCTACTCCTCTAATGTATCCAGTAACCTAAACATTACATTTTCCTAATACATTTTGTCAAACACTTTTCTCTCTATCTGGGTATTCCAAATTCTCTATAAGACCTCCATAGGATGGCAGGACTTATAGCTCTCATACCACTATAATGGGCACCTTAGAAATGCCCAAGAACTAAACCAATTGCTGAAAGTGATTTAAATTTCTTTGTATAGGTCTCAATCCACACAACATGAGCAAGAAGGAATTTATGCAAATTGAAGACTAAACTGTTGTTAAAATAATATTACTTCTCACAATGATAAAATCAAGTACATAGCAATGGATTCCAAAGGCCAAACCCCAAGAGAATGATGTCTAGAATTTTACAAGAGAGGATGAATGTCCTCTAATGCCAAGAAAGATATATGACTCACACATCCAAGCTCTTATCAAATACAATTCACAATCATCCGATGCTAAACAAAGAGACTCTCACCCCTATTTATCCTTTTCCTTCACCCTTCTAGAAGGAATTAAAACATTAATTAATTGCATTTACTAAAGGCTTCCCCCTTCCAATAATTAATGCATTCTCTAGAAACTCCTCCTTGGCAATACAATAATTAATTATGCTTCTAGAAAATTAAATTACTAGGGGCTCCCCCTTTCCAATAATTAATACACACTCTAGAAGATTCTCCCTTGTAATACAATAATTAATTAAATTAATTAAATATAAAGTCACCTTTTAATTTTTAATTTATTTAATGACTTTATAAGAAATTAATTTAATTTCCTCTTATGCACAAGTTAGCCTTTGGAGAACATTAAGGCTAATTACAGTTCAACATTTTTTTTTTTGATAGAAGTGCATGTGTACCCGGCCTTTGAATTGGGCCACTTTGCTTGACAAACCCATGTGCACCATTCTTATATTAGTGTTTATTGAAAGGTTAGTGACATGCTCCTTGGCCCATACCTAGTCAATTAGTGATCTTTTCTTCTTTTTTGGAACTGCACTTATTTTCTTGTGGCTATCATGGCCTCTCCTTTGCACAGTCAGTGTCAGCATCATTGTAATCCTGAGCCACATTTCACACCCTTTTGTGGTCAAAGTTTATCTTGGTTATCTATAAATTTCAAGCTAAGTGAAGGGAGACTCCAAGTTAGGCACTTTCTCTATGGAACAGTATCCTTACAATAGGATCTCTCGAGTGATTTTCCAAAATAATTAGGAGCTGTGGGGATTTGGAAGGAGTGTTAACTCTGTAGACCCTTTTTGGTCCACATCTTTGACACTAATTTGGGCATATACACTTTGGCATTTTTTAGTTTGGAGTTGTGGCTATTGTCCAACCATAGAAATTGGTGGTTTTTTCATGTGTTTGAGGCTCATGTACCACTTTTTTAGTGGCTCCACTACTGTGATTCAGTGCCTAGTGAGTTTCATTTTTTGATGTGACTTGGACTATGAAGTTAATGGGTAACATGCAAAATGGTTTTTGATTGGGATGTGGTTGTTTTTTGGGGAACACTTATATGCCTTTATTTGTGCTTGGGTACCTAGCTTGGTTAACTAATCTCCTTTGAACATTGAGGTGCCATTGATATTGTGGATCAGATTCCTTGGCCTGTGAGTTTTTTTTGGCAACCCTTTTTTGGGAATTATGTGATCCATGCCTAGTTCACAAGTTCCTCACTTCATTCTTTAAGTCAACCTCTTTATCCAACCCCCTTCAATGCTAATTAATGCAAAGTGTTTGTTTTGACGCCTTTTTTTTCTCATTTTTTTAGGACTCTGGTGTGACATGTTTTAGCATGCCTAATGCCACATCACCCTATTTATTGGTTTGAAGACAATGTACTCAATTCTTTTCCCTTGGTACATTTGATGTTTTTACAACACAGTGGTGGTTTGGAAATTATTTTTATCATATTCTCTTGCATTTTTTTTGGGTCTCCGCTCTACCTTGTGCACTGAGAGTGATATGGAACTTCTTGCATGGGCATTTTATTTGCCAGTGAATCTCTTTTTGCCCATTGTTTTTCACCAACAGTCATGCTTTCTCTTGGCTAGTTTTAATCTGGCACCAACCCTTTGTTTTCTATGGAATTTTTTTTTGGTAAACTGGATATTTTTTCCAACATCAAGGGTCATTTTTATGGCCTTTTTTTTTGCCCGAATAATGATTTGACCATCAAATTTGGGCTCATTACTTGCTGATGTCAGTGCTACATTGACATTGCATCAGTGTTCATGTCACCTCCTTGAGCTTTGTTTGGACCTATCTTTTCTTTTTTTCTCATATCTTAGGCATACAGACTTCATTTTTTGTAAATGAGGTATCGCTGAAAAGTTGATTCTGAGGCTGTCATAGTTGTACTATTCATTTTAAGTTTTGATGCTTTTTTCATTTCTTTTTCTACTATCAAAATTAGGAGTAAATTTTTGCAATCTTGGAGACATATCTCGAGCATTTGATCTCTGATTTGAAAATTATTTATATTGTTGGAAAGGTGTTTCTTACCTCTTTCCAGGCACAATCTATTCAATCTTTTTCATTTATGCATTTTTGTGGATATCTTGGTTACTTCAGGTCCAAGAATCAATTTTGTTTCTTCAAATGATTCATCATGACTTGTACTATCTATTATATTAGTCCTATGTCTCTTTTATCTATTTAGACATCATTTGTATGTATTCTTGGAAATACACTGAGATCTATTGTCATACTGCATCTATATTTTTATTTCAGTAGTTTTTCCTTGTTTTCCCTTCTGATTCGAGCAATTTCATCTAAGGAAACTCATGCATATTATTGTATTCTTGTGATTCATTATGTCTTATGCCTTGTTGTACATGCACTACTCTAATAAAGTGTTATGGGGGGTTGATGTTATTCCTTTGTTTGCCATCTTCCTTTTTTAGTGAGTGACCCTTCTATGACATTAGCCTCATAACATATTTGACATTGATCACCTTAGTATACACATATGTATTCTTTGTACATCTTGATCATGGTTCCTTGAATTGTAATTCTTTTGGCCCACTTTTCTAGTTTCTTGTCACCTCACCCTTGTCTACATTAGGCAGGGTTATTTTGTCGTTTCTCATGCTTCCTTAGTTTGATTGATCAACTCTTTAGGCTTTGGTGTTTCATGCCATCTGTACCTTCAAGTTTAGTTGTTTGCCTTTGTGTGCCTCTCGATTTGATGCAAATTGCAATCTTCTCTACCTAGTCAAGTTCTATTGCGATGGAGGTTCTTTAGATCAATAGTTACTTTTGACAGAGCTTTGCAGCTTCTACATGCTTCAGTGGTGTTCTTCATGATCATCTTTTGTTCCTATCTTCTAGAACAATCCCTAGTTTGGTGGCTTCTTCAGTCCTTTACTAGTTCTTTTCAACATGATTTCCATCTCTTTTTGGAATAGGGTTTTTCTTGTGTGGTTTTCTCTATTTCTCCTCTTTTTAGAGATTTGGTTTTGCTTAGGTACCTCACCAGGCCTTGTTGATCAGGACACAAATCTACTTTGAATAGTAGGTTCTAGGTTTTTAACTACTCCCCAATTTTATCTTAAGGAGGGGGGAGGAGGTAGGGGTGTTAGAGTAATTAGATATTTCCTAATTAACTCTAGTTTTGTTCAGCTAAACTTTAGGCATCTTATAATTAATTCTTTTATTAAGTAGTATGATGCAACCTAGGTTAGACCTTTTTAGGGTTTTGATCTCCTTTATAAGGATGATCTCTCATTGTAAACAATTAATTAAGATTAATTCAATTTTGATAATAGAAATCTCTCTTTTTACTCATCAAGAATGTCTCATCTATGGATCTAGCAATTCCAACCTCCATATCTTTTGATTCTCTCTTTCTATGACAATTTTTCACATGTAGGTGATTCTTGGGAGATGTGGGGTTGATTTTTCATCAACTTCAATAAATATCAACCCAATTGAAGTATGGAAATAGATCTATGGTAAGAGATTAAGAGAAGGAAAAAATATGACCTCAAAATATGCAAGGGAAAGTTAATTTCTAATTAGAAAGTTATGGATCTATAACTGCTACAAGATATCTGATCACAAATCTAAAATCAAAATAAGAAACCTAGAAAACCATAAAAATCTTAGATATCCAAGTATATATCAATATGAGTGATGTCACATGTATATTGATAGTTTTATGGGATAAAAAACATGTCCTTAGAGCACTGAAACAAAATTAATCAAGAATGTTCCAAAATATCTCTACTGATAGTTTTCATATATGGAATCCCAATTCTTACAACTTAGTCATGCACATAAGAAGCTTATTTTTTTTTGTTGGGGGAGGGATTTCCTTTGCCAAACCCTAGATTAAGGAATTGACCTTGTCATTAAAATGATAATACTAATAAAGGAAAATATAGAAAGTGGTAGAATTGAATCTAACAATGAGAAATATAATTACCTTTGTAGATGCAATTGAATTTAGTATGTAATAAAGTATGGTACTTTTAATCAACCAAAAATGGTCTTCTATATTATTAGCCCCTTTCTAAAAATTTTGCTAAAATTATTAAATCATTTATCCTGAACAAATCCTCAAAAATCAATGTATTTGATTATATCCTATAGTTTGAGCACTATATTCTAAGTCATTATTTTATTACAAGAAACATATATCCCTTTGATTAACTAAAAGACTCCTTTCATCTCTTATCCTAATTTGCACACATAAAATCATTTTCACATTTTAAAAATAAAAGAAAAGTCTTTTGTCTCACATGGAGATATAAAATTCAACTCGTTGTGATTGGTGGAAATGATCTTGCACATGGATCATGCAAAAGTCAACTCCCCACCCTTGATTATATCTTCTTTTCTCATGGTCTCTATCATCTGTACTTCTTTAAAATGTTGAGCTCTCTCCTCATCTAAGGATCCATCTTTGTTGCATTAGTGTTATGTTGCAAGTTTTTCCATAAACACTCTTGGAGCTTTGGAAGATCTTGTGGCTTCACTATCATTCTTGCATAGAAAGTAGTTTAATCTCATATTGTGTTAGTGTAGTTTCTTTTATATAATAGAGTAGCACATCTAGCTTAATTAGAAGGATTGTAACAATCTCATCTTGCTAGTTAGCTTGCATTCATTGCATTTCATATATCTTAGTTTCATTTTTGCATAGCATATCATTGTGGTTCTTGGGCACTAGCATCCTTGCTCATCTTAGAATCTCTGATTTTTTGGTCTACTTGCAAGGGGTTGTATTCTTATGCTCAATTGAGAGCCATCTTATTGTTATTTTTATTCCTTTGCCCTTTATGACTAGGGAGATCTAGGTAAAAATTTAAGGCTCTCAATCCATGAGATCCTTTGAATAGAAAGACTTAGAGAAGTGTGCAATCTGTGTGTACATTTCTGTGTGGTAGACCAATCATGTTTTGCCTTCTTTTCTGCAATTTTCTTCCTGCTATTCTATATTTTTTTTGTCTAACAAAACTATCATATGATATTTTTCCAGAATCATACAACAATTCCTACAACTGTTTTGCGATACTTTTCCAATGAAAAGTATCACATGCACATTTGTATTATGTTGCATTGTAGTTCTGCATTCTATCACCCATCATAATAAAGAGTATCACATAAGCATAAAGTATTGCCTGGTTGTACATTGAAGTATCGTATGATACTTTTGCAATAGAAAGTATTACCTAGTTCAAAACATATTACTATTTAGGATTTTTGTCAAATTTTTGAGTCCTTGGAGCATCCTATTTTTAAGTTTTGTGAATTATTTACTGTCTAACTAGTATTTTGCAAATTTATTACAATTTTTGGCTAACCCCTTTTAGTGTACTAACTCAATTTTTTTTGTAGGGTTGCCTAAGTTGCTTGCTAAATTGCTCATTAAAAGAACACATGTCAAAGACTATTTGTCAAAAAGGGCTATTAGTATTTTTGCAAGGCTTCATATGTAAAGTAAAAAAGAACAACCAAGTGTGCTTGATGTTTATTTCATTTCTATGTGTGACCTATACTATTTGTTTTCTTTCCCAAGCACATAGAGCTTACAAGTAGGTCTCATGTTTGGTAGGAAAGTATTCTCTTCACTCTTGTGGTGAATAGGAAATTTTGCCCTTCATTGAGTCTCAAAAGTGAGTGGCATAATCCAATTTTTTGTAGTCTTAATTATTCTTCTTGGCGTGTTTTGGAGAAGCACTAAGAATAGGAAAATGTATGCTCTTCACCCTTTGGGTGAATCTCAAAATTTGACCTCTCTATGTGAATCCATTTTGTCTAGGATTGATCCTTGCACTATAGTGTTAAACCACTTTGTGTGAGGTGAAGGGGCATCAAGTGTGGGCCAAGTTGTTGAGTAATGAGTTTTGACCTTTAGGTAGTTCTTCTTGATGTATTTTTGAATGTGATAGATTCATGGAACATTTTGAACATAGACACAATGTTAACATTCATAGGGTTTATTTTTGAGATATCCTAAGCACTTTTGACAAGCTATTTGCTCCATTCTATCTTTTGACAAGTGAACATTTTAACTATACAACTATTGATACTGAAAGGCTTTACTTTGTCTCATTGCACTAAAGGCTTAACCTGACATGTCAATTGTGACTAGCCTCCAAGTTGATCAAGGAAGGCATCCCTCTTTTACTTTTGCATAATTTTCTACTACAACTACATGTCCTCATAAGCAAGTCTATGAGGAAGAGCCTAGCCTTGATAGGCAAGAATAGGCCAACACAACTACTTGGCATAACCTACTTTACCACTTTGAGAATTTCTTCAATACCCCTTTGACATCCTAGGGCTACAAATAGTGTCACAATGGATATCAACGAGAGGAACCATCACCTATAAGACCTTTTTGCACTTAGAGGAGAACAAGCTTGGTTGGATAGAGAAAGACTAGAAGAAGCTAGTGTTGGCAGTGGGTCAGTATCCCTAATAGGATTCATGACATGGTTTAACTACCTCTTGTGGTTCTATAAGACTATTAGTTGTATTGGGCATTGACAGGTCAATCTTATGGTCCAACAACAACCCTATCCTTTCTAAAACTTAGTATCAAAGCTTAGTCATAGGTTCAAATCTCATAGGCCACAATGAGTGACACTAGTAAGGAGACTGTTGGTAGTGGGCTAGTGTCCCTCGCAGGATTCGTGACATGGCTTAACTACCTCCTATGGTTCTATAAGACTATTGGTTTACCAAGCATTGATAGGTTAATCTTTTGGTGCAATGACAACCATGTCCTTTCTAACAACTAGGCATATAACTGCTAGAAAAATGACTCATCCACATGCTAAGACTAGTACTCATGCAGATGATTTTGAGAACAAGTAGGCTCATGAAAACTATAGCAACTCATTCATGAACAACCCATTTTGTGGAAACAATGGGAATAACATACCACCAAGATCTCCAAGAACACACACTGCGGGATGTCCCTCACCACCTAGACCCTCACAATTACACCATGAGAGTGAGGTAGATAATGAGGTTACTAGTGATGACTTCATGAGTTTTCAACAAGATGAACTTCTCCAAAAACTTATGCTAAATTCCTTAGAGAAAATGGAGACCAATATTTTCAATACATGGCTTCTAGGGGATGGAAACTCCCTCACAACTATGACTTTCAAAGGATCATATAGTAAAGAGAGCCAACTAAGGCTGAGATCCTAAGAAAAAAAATAAAAAGCTAAGAAATCAACTTGCCCAACTACTAAGGGAAAAAGAGCAACCCAAGACATCTTTTGTACACACCATCTATGCTCTCCCATTTGATAGAAGTCTCTACACGGTGTCATTTCCTTGGCATATAAAGGTTCCAAAGTATGTCAAAGATCATGGAAATGGTGACCCATGTGACCATGTACATCACTTCTATGCTCTTAGCATGGACTTCTTGCATGATGACACATACATCATGAGACTATTTCCTAGAAGTTTAAGGGGACAAGTCATGGAATGGTTTACCAAATTGTTACCTCCCCTTAAAACATTTGATAAACTTGTGCAATGATTTATCCAACAATATTCATATAATATAATACACCCAATTACCATGTTGGATCTGTGCAACATAAAAAAAAAAAAAGGGGAACCATTTCCTACATATTTACAACAATGGATAGCATTGCATTCTAGGTACCCCTAACAAATTCTTGAGACTACAAAAATTGACATCTTTGTCAACATACTTGTGCCTAAATTATATTATGATATTAGGAAGTGACTATTTACCCTATCCAACAACATGGTTGAAAGTGCTTATCACATCGAAGATATTGCTATTAAAAGGGTCGACATTGTTCTCAACAAGGATAAAAATGGCAATGGAAACAAGAAAGATAATGAAAAGCCTTGGAACAAAAACAAGTATGTAGTCAATGATGGAGTTATAGACACTCCTACAACTAAGGAGCCAACCCTTCATTTATCCAATGCTATATATATGACTAAGCAACAAGAGACCTCAAAGCCATAGTCTTTTGGCATGTCTAAGAGGCCGTCTAAACCAAGAAACACTTATACAATAATGTTCAATTAATATGAAGTGGTCTTGAAGAAGTTTCTCACCAATAAGCTCATCTTGCTGCTAGACAGTTCCTAACCCTATGACCCACCCATAAAACCTGACTGGTGGAGAGATGACCAATATTGCAATTACCATAGGAAAAAGGGTCATAATATTGATAATTAATATAAGCTTAAGGATGACATTCAAGATCTCATTGATGAAGGAAAAGTTGTCACGAATGAATTAGTTAAGAATTTTGACCATAAGGCTCTAAACAAAAATTTCTTGAATATGAAAGAGAGACATCCAAAACCAACAAAAAGGGTAATGACATCAAGATTAACTTTACATATGCCAACATAGACAATGAGATTAACATGATTGAGCCTATAAGTGAGAGCATCTATATGATGGGCCATAAATTCAATGAGCAACCCAATTATGACAATTGGTGATGAAAAACCTAAGGCGGTCTTGAGAACATGCAACCCTCATCAAAACTCCAAATACATTAGGTCTAGGGTATCCCTTAGGGTGGTAAATTTGTCCTTCACATGGCGAGACCTTGAACACTATCACTAGGGGGTAATCTAAGGTTGTTATCAAAGTGGCTATTAAGCCGAAGCATGCCTCATCTTCCAAACAGGTGGCTTCATTTGCTATATCTATAGTTATGACCTTGTGAGTTAGTTGTAGTGGACTCATGTGCAAATCTCTATCTTTGAGTTGCTAGAGTTATCTCCTTTGTACAAACAGATCCTGGAGAAATCTCTACGCATTGCTAATGTCCCTACATATATCAATGCTAAGAAACTCCAAGATATGGTAAATCAAATTTTCTCACCTCACTATCTCACATTTTTTGAAGAGGATGAAAAAGCCTTGAGTCACCCATAGAACCTTTCTCTTCACATCAAAGTTCAAATATACCACACCTAAGTCCAATGAGTATTGATAGACAATGGTGTTAGGTTAAATATTGTTTCCTTTAGTGTGGTACAACAATTGGGAATGCTCAAATTTTTAATTAATCCTATATAGAAGATAACCATAATAATTTATGACGAAGTTGAATGATCCTCCAAGGGTCTAATTGTTCTTCATGTCTATGCAACGAAAATTGCAATAAAAAATATAATAGTTTCCACATAACCCATAATAGATCTACAACAAATATGTGTTTAAAATCCACATGGAAGAGAATAGACAATATACCCACAAAAATGTGATGCAAGATATAACCTGTGAAACCCTCATTGTGGGAAAAACCCAGCCTCCAAAAGCATCCATCACCATGTATTATTCAACAAAAACACCATTGGAATACAACCATAGAAGCCTTCAAAACCATAGTCATGACCAAGCAATCCATGTGAACAAGCATGAATCCACACATCCCATGCCATGCTTCCAACCTTCATAAATGCTCCTTTGACTAACATGTCAAGCCTTGTCTTGCTCAACTTTCCTTTTTTCCTTTTTTCCTTTTTGTCTTTTCTCTATAGCTACCCTTGTTGCTTCTCATATAGTTGTGAGTCCCACAAAACCACCAAGTGGTATTACATAAACTATGTTCTATCTAACCCATTGACCCCACATTTAATATTGGACATTTAATTATTTTCCCCAATATTAAATAATTACATCAGATACTATCACAATGTTACAATAGAACTCATAAAATATATCCCATGGGAATCTTTACATGTTCCATGTCCATCTAGGTGCTCCTAGGTGCAACATTACATAATAAATAAATTAATATAATATACTAATATTTTTCAATGTGTGTAGCACACATAATCTCAACAATCTCCCACTTGTTGTATACATAGGGAACTAACCATTGCCACATAAATGAACAAGGAAACAATCCGTCCTAACACATCCACCATCATGGATTGAAGTACACCAATTGCTCCATCCTAGTACCTACAACAATATCAAAGTATTCAAAATCTTAAACATGAATAATCCCACCTCCTATTATGCCACTGCCACTAGACATACATAGAAGCCATCCAAAGAGAAAGCTACCTAGCTTGTCACGTAAGAATCATAAAATCCTGTACCATCTAAAATGTTAAGCACAAACAACTAATCCAAAGCTAGTCACATGTATCCATAGTTGTCAAAATCCATATCTTAAATAACACCCATAACAAGTGCCAAACCCATCCAACTACCCATACCTCCAAAGGTATACCAAGTGACTCTCACATCATCAACATATCCAATCTATAACTTGCAATCACAAGCCTTAAGAGAAATATCTGCCACATATACACAAAGAAGTTCCCACTGTAAAAGATAATGTCTAATATGTAACCAATCCACTCACAACATCTCATATAAGTGAATCCATGTAGTATCAAGGACATCCACAACACATAAACTACTAATCATAATCTCCAACAACTCTCAAATCCAATGTAAGTGAAATGAAGCATCTAGGAAGACAATCAAGACCAAAGAGAAACCGTGCAAATCACAACCTATATCATGTCCTTCTATACACATCTCTGGATGTAAATTGTGCAAGCATGGTCTCCTCCATAAAACCCCAACAAAAAAGCCACAAAAATACCCAAACTATACCATATATCTAATCATGGATGTAACCCTCTTAGAAGAAGATCAAACTCATTAACTATTCCTAACTCAAGGAATAACCATTCCTAATCCAAGGAATACACGTAATACAAAACCATCTCCCAAACTCAACCAGTATATATATATATATATATATATATATATATATATATGCACAAGGAGATAACCAATTCTAAACCATCTCTTGAATTAACCCTCTAGAAATAACTCATGTACCATAGCTCAAGATCCATATCCATGAAAGATAATCATAAACATAATGCACATTAGAGAAACAATGGACTATATCACTCAAGTAGTAAACCACTGAGTAGAACAAGAGTGGGGAATGAGAATGTTCATCAAGATATCTAACTCTCCAACCAAGACTCATCTAAGAACAATATCCTCTTGAGTTTGTATCAGGTGAATACCCCTTAGACTTCCTAGTGAAACCATCAATTATCCCAACAAATACTTCTCTAGTCCAAGAAAAATAAACATCACCATTATCCCTAAGTATCCTTGAGCACCTATAACCAATCAATCTATGCCAACTCCAAATAAAATGTATCAATATCATGAAGTATCTGACAAATGATCAATGTACTCAACACCAAGAAACTAAATCAAGATCAATGTTAAAGTTCCAACCATGGCCTGAGGAACATAAACATGACAACATTATTTAAACCATCTGAACCAAAGAGATAACATGCTTTATATGAACATACCATAATATGTCAAAACTCTAAACATGTATGAAGAGTATACCTTGACATAACAAAATGAATCCATCCTAACACCAAGGATAACATGTCAAATGCAAGCATAAATCACACCTTTACCAAGAACCCCATTAGTCCTCAAGATGCAACCATCTCCACACACCATGAAGAAAATTGTCTCCAAACACCATGAAGAGTCATCTCCAAACACCATGAAGAAAACTAAGTGCACCATGTAAATGTAATGAAGAGTGCTCCCTTAATACCATAAACACATTACAAAAATAAAGAAATAAAAATAATTTGTGAGAACAAAATATGGGTTTCCTATCATCTCCACAAATGCGAAATTATAGAATTCAGAATTACAATATGCTAACCCACATGGGCACCTTCATTACAATAATTTGTAAGACAAATGGTGAGTTATCACCTAGAGGTGTCCTAGACAATGTATGGACATTTCTTAAATAAACAATTTTATGCCACTCAGAAAGGTTCTAGAGACTCAAACTTAATACCTAGGGTTGATAGACCCTAACAATACATATAAAGTTAGCCAAATACATTTTGACATTTAATTTGGAAGTTTTGGTTACCCCAAATTCAGAAGACCGTAATTGAGCCCAAAGTTTTTATACCAAAAATCTAGAATAACTCCACTAATACTTATGATATGGCACTGAGCCTCAACTACTAGGCTGACATATCCAAGAAGAACATCCACCTCTAAAACTAGGACATTCTGAGCATATATGACTAACTTACTAAGTAGCAAGCCTCCATAAATAGCAACTCTTCATTAAGAAAACTCTTATTCAAACAACTGCAATGAAATATTTTTGGGTGATGCAGGATTGCTCCTACACCTAGGATGCTCCTGCATCAGACACCTGGGGTAACATGAGAAGTGACCCATCATGTCTTGGGTATTCAGAGGAAAACCAAGATGATTAACCTCTTCCTTTGATAGCCATGATGAATATTCTATTGGCCTCCCTTTCCATTTGACTAGGTATTCTTCATAAGTTCTATTCCTTGTACTTTTGCAAACATGACTTTCCAGTATCTGCTTAATCTCATGTGTACCCGAACTAGCTACTAAAATACTCCATTGTGCTTCTACAGCTTGATCTACATCACCTCCTTCATAATACTCCATAAAATTTGAAATGTTAAATACTGGTGAAGTATTCAATTCAACAAGAAACATCCCTTCTTAAGCATTTCTAGAATCATTTCTTTTTAGTATCTTCCACAGTCCAAACTTCTTCATTTTCAACTTATTATATCTACCCACTAGAAAATGCTCCTTTCTCGAATGAAGCATGACTTCATCTCCAATCTAAAATTCCTTATACCTCATTTTCATGTATGCCTTAGCCTTGTACTATGTATTAATCTTAGTAATGTGCTTCCTTATCTCCTAATGGATGTTCTTCAAATATTCAACAAATTTTCCTGCTTTAGCACTACTAATTTCTCCTTTATCCAATTTCCTCAATTCAAAAGCATTTATCAAACTACTCCAATATACAATCTCAAATGATGATTTACTAGTACTCCTATTGATAGGAATATTCTATGCAAATTCTTCCTATGGTAAAATTAGATCCCATCCTTTTGGTTTATCTCCAGTCAAAGATCTCAACAATTTTCACAAATAGTAATTAACAACTTTTGTTTTCGCATCAGTCTATGGATGATGTGATGAACTAAACTTTAGATATGTCTTCAATTTCTTCCATAATCTACACTAGAAATACCCAACAAATTTGGTATATTGATATGAAACTATACTCTTTGGAAAACCATGTAGTCTCGCCACTTCTTTAAAAAATAACTCAGCCACATGAACAACATCACTAGTCTTCTTGTAGGGAATGAAAAGTGACATCTTTGAGAGCCTATCAACCACCATAGAAATAGAATGACATCCTCGCTAATTCCTTGGTAATCCTAGAACAAAATGCATTCTAACATCCTCTCACGGCTTCTGTAGTATAGGTAATGGCTGATACAATCCTATATTCTTCTTCACTCCTTTCACCATCTGACATACTCTGCAACTCTAGAAAAACTTCTTCACATCTTGTTACAACTATGGCCAGTAATAATTCTTAGGAACCCAAAAATGGTTTTATCTCTACCAAAGTGTCTAGCCAATCATCCACTATGCTTCTCCTTAATGAGATTCTCTCTCATTGATTTTATTGGAACACACAACTAGCTTCCTTTGAACAACATTCCATCTTGGATTATTAAATCTAACCATTTCATAATGTCAAGTGTAATAGGTTTTGTACAAGCCTTACACAGTTCACTAAAATTAGGATCCTCTAGATACAAATTACTGAGTTCCTTGAACCAAACCACCTCAATCTGCATTTATGTCAGCTAAAGTTGTCTTCTACTAAGAGCATCTACAACTCTATTAGACTTCTCACTCATATGTTTCAAAAGGAATGTATAGGTTTGCAAAAAATTAACCCACTTCAAATGCCTTTGGTTTTAATTTTCTTTGACTATTAAAATATTGCAAAGCTTAATGATCAGTATACAAAACAAACTCCTTAGGAAGAATATAGTGTCTCCACTTCTTTAATGCCTAAACTATAACATAAAATTCATAATCATAAATAAAATAATTTATTTTGGCATCATTCAATTTCTCACTGAAATAAGAAATAGGTCTACCTACTTGGCTCAAAACAACTCCTATTGCAATACCACTAGCATTACAATATACTTGAAACACCTTGTTAAAATCTAGAAGTGTTGAAATAGAATACTCTATAACTTTTAATTTCAATAGATTGAAACTTTTAACTAATCCTATAAGTCATTTAAATTCTTTCCTATCTCCTCTCATTATTTTATTCAAGGGTCCACAAATATTGTTAAAATCTCTTATGAACTTTCTATAAAAACTAGCTAGTCCATGAAAAGATCTTACCTCTATACCACTCTTTGGAGTAGGCCATTCAAGGATAGCCTTCACTTTCTCCAAGTCCTTTTTCAAACCTTCTGTTGAAACTAAAAATCCCAAGTATACTAACTCCTTCAGAAAACTACACTTCTTCAGGTTTATCAACAACTTTTCTTCCCTCAACTTATCAAACACCTTTCGAATATGCATCAAATGCTCCTCCAAAATTTTACTAAAGATCAAAATATCATCAGGGTAAACAATGACAAACTTACCCAAAAACTCCTTCAGTGCCTCATTCATGAGCCACATGAAAGCGCTTAGTGCATTGGTTAGCCCAAAAGGCACGACTAACCATTCGTACACTCCTTTCCTTATCTTGAGAGTAGTCTTCAACTCATCACCTTCTTTGATGTGAATTTGATGGTATCCACTCTTCAGATCTATCTTTGTGACATACATAGCTCTACTCAAATATTCCATAATATCTTCCATCCTTGGTAATGTAAATCTATACTTGATTTTAATCTTGTTGATAGTGCAAGAAACTATTCAAATCCTCCATTCTCTATTCTTCTTAGGTGCTAAAACTATTGGTACAACACATGGACTGAGACTCTCTTGAATCAACCCCATTTGCAACAACTCGTGAACTTGTATATTCAACTCTTCACTTTCTACTAGTGTCATTTTGTGTGTTGTCTTGTTTGACAAACAGGCTTCTAGAATCAAATCCATTTTATGACTAATCTTCCTCATTGGGGATAATCCATTAGGTTCATTATCTAGTACAATATTAGGAAACTATCCCAAAAAATTTGCAACTTCTACAAGTACTTCATCTACTTCTTCTTTACCATCTTTTGGGATTACAACAAAACACATATGCTCATGCTTCATACCTTGGAGAAACTCATTTCCATAAACAAAACATATTCGGGTAGTTCATTTCCATATGTATGATATCACACATCACCTCATCTTGGTAGCTTCCAATCTTGAACTTCACTGATCATTTCTCATATAGGGCCTAGTCCTCTAACAAGGACTCGAGACACTATATGTATTTGATAGAATTCTAACAGGGCCTAGTCCTCTAACAAAGACTCGAGACCATATTTTTTGACTCTATATTGGTAGTATTTCCACCATCAATGATCACATCAAAGTACTTCCACCATCAATGATCACATCATAGCACTTATCTTCATATTCGTACCTAGTGTGAAATAAGCTCCTTCTTTGTTTAGGTTAATTATCACCACTCAATAAGACTCTTCTATTAACTAGGACTTCTCCTCTTTTAGCATCTTTAAAATATGATGATTTGTCATCTTCATCAACATTTGTAACTCTGGCTTGACCTTTGGTTCTTTGATCTATCCTTCCTTGGCACTAGGAACATTCAAATTATCTATGCCCTTCTTCTCTATAGTGAAAGCATTTTTCATGGAAACTTCCTCTTCCAAATCCTTGTCCTCTACCTCTTCCTCCCTAATCTCTTTTATTTTGATCATTGAAATGATTGGAAGTATTTCCTCTCTAGTTCTTTTTAGAAATAGATAATACTGAGGATGGGGGTGAATCAATATTCTGCAAACTTTTTCTCGCAATTGGATATTATCAATTACTTTACAACATGCATATGTAAGTAAGCCAATAATACTAAATAGTAAATAAAACCATAAATGTAGAGAGCTCATAACACAATTATTTGTTAACTAGCGAAACCCTAGCCAAGGGAAAACCCCATGGGGATGATACCCACAAGATGATCCAATAAAGAAAATAATCATGTTAAGGATATTGACCCTGTTAGAATTCTATCAAATACATATAGTGTCTCGAGTCCTTGTTAGAGGACTAGGCCCTGTTAGAAGCCTCAACCATGTTAAGAGTTACTTTGACTCTGTTAGAAGTTTGTAGAACAATTAAAAATGTATGTAAGAAGAGCTCACTGCCCTAACATGCAATTTCATATGTATGCAAGAAGAGCCCACTACCCTAACATGCAATTTCATATGTATGCAAGAAGAGCCCATTGTCCTAACATGCAATATAAAAATAAGTTTCTTCACAAGAATAGATAGACATACAATACTATACCACTATTGTGTTTCACATTTCCTTTGATCATATATTATATTTCACTTAACCCAATGCTTGCATATCACATATAGTTCCTTCACAATAATTTGCATCAAGTATTCACATTCCTCTTAGCTACGCATGATATGATCTTTACTTATACCTTACCAATTATCAAAACTTTGTCTAGTCGGCCTTAACACTTCCACATGTTTGGCTAAATATAAAATTAACTTAGGGTTAATATCTTGGATTTAGTCCCATCATAGTTAAGTAATTATTTTGTTACCAAAATAATTTTTTAAGTCATATAATTCATTTTACTCTTATGCTTTGTTTTGCTATGCTAATTACCTATACTGGTAATTTCTCTGTAACTATCACTATACTATCTGTATAGTTTTGGTCACTAACATATGTCATCATGACAATGTTAACTATCAGTCCTTAACTGCACATGTGCTAACTTAGAATCTCTCATCCATACTTACCAAACCTATTTTTGTGGTGCTACAAACTATCCAATACTTAGACAATTTTCTATCTCCTGATTTCACAATGAAATACCAAACTATATGTTGTCATAAATAAAAATACTATATCAAATTACCTACCCATATTGCCAACAATCTTCCCCTTTGGCATTGATGGTAACATTTGGGAAACTTGGCTAAGTCCCAAAATGATGTCATACAAAACAACAATAAATACAAAAAGAAATTACTCAGAACTGGCCTTCAAAACTTGAAAGTTTTATTCATGTCTTGATGGATCATTACATTCCTTATCTCTCCTTTTACAATGATTTCCTATATACATAGCTAAGTTTCCCCTTACATATAAAAACATTTTAAATACAATTTTCCCTTACATTCTTCTCCCTCTTTGACATCAATGACAACGGGGTCAAAATATGTACACAATAAAATTGGTTTACCTTTATCTATTCAACTTGAAATTCTTGATATACAATCTGCAAAACCAAGTCTTATCTTTTCAATATCCTTCTTCCAATTGCCTTTTACTATAACAAATATATTGATAAGTGTACAAAGTGCATATGATGCTACTTCTACTGCACTCAAATCTATGAGGGTGATTTTTTCATAGGATTCCTTTGCTATAGGACTCTCCTCCAATTGCCTTTGCAAAATGCTAACTTTAGGGGATAAATATTCTCAAAGGATAGAGAATCTCTTTATTACCTTCTCCTTTTCAAATTTAATGCCTCTAATAGCATTGTGAACTATCTCCATTTCATCTTCAATGTCCTTAATGCTCACATCTAGCTATTGTAATCTAATAGTGAGTGTTTAAAGCTCACTCATTCTACCTTTGATGGAATTGTCAAATTCTAATAAGTAATTTTATGACATTGCACATTGTCCACACAATTTCTTTGCTTCATCTATGTTCTTCCTTAGCTCCTCTATGCAAACATTCAAAGTCAATAGGTCATTTCTGACATTTGTGCATACAGTATCACAAAGTGATGTGTCATGCTTAGCCTAAGATTGCACTGAAGCAATATTAGACAAAGTGGTGAACTTTGCATCAAATAATCTTATCATTTCCTTGGCCTTATTCTGAATGTATGGCTTTGTAGTAGTAGTTTGCATTATCTTTTCCATTCTTTCAAGAACTTCTACCAAAGTTTTCTCTAAAGTCTTAACAAACTTGTTCTTCTTCAATAACTTGTTCAGAGATGTCATCAAACCCTTCTAATCATCATCCTCATTAGATATTATTGGAAATGTAGTAACTACTGCTACTATTCTGATAGCTATTGCAATAGGTGTAACCACTTTTAGTCTAGTGATCTTCCTCTCTTCCTCTTTTCTTTCTTTCTCATTCTCTTCTTTCATTCTTTCTTCTTCCTTTCTCTTTTCATCTTTCTTTCTTTCCTCTTCTTTTCTGTCTTCTTGCTTTTTTCTCTTCTCATCTTCAATCCTTTTCATCTCTTTTTGTTATACTTTCCTTTTCTTTTACTCTTCTTCAATCTTCTTCTTTTCAGTGTTTCTCTTCTCTTCCTTTTCATCCTCTTCATCAAAACTAGTCTAGGAAGTAATATTGCCAACAATGTTACTCCCATACTCTACATAGGAATTTTCCTTATCATCTATTGTTATGTGAGTACTATCCACTAGAACAAACTCAATCCCAATAACTATATATGGAGGTGAGTTAATTTGTTGAGTTTCCTCAACCTCTTCTTTAGTAAGATTAGGTGAGATTTCCTCCTCTGACTGCGCACTCTCCTTAGTGACTTTAGGCATAGGAGTCATATAGCTAACTATGGATTCCTTAATTTCCCTATTTACCTCTTTGTAATTTCCTCCCACAAGAATAATTTCTCTTCTCTTATTTCTCAAAAAAAGCTCAATACCTTTCAAAATACTTTCTACTTCATCATCAGTGCTTACTTCACATAATTTCTTAATCAAATTTGTTCTCAATTTTATATCCTCCTCTACAACTCTTCTCTTCCTAGGAAGTGCCCTATTATACAAGTCATTATGGATCTTATTCTAAATACTATCAAATATTTTGTTCCTTGGAATCATATTTCTTTCTATAGCATTCTCTAACTAGCTTCTATCCATGTTATTGTACAAATTGTAATATTTTTTTAATTGAACAAAACTATCATTCTCAATGATTTGCATATTTAGATTTTCAATCTTAGGTTTCTATACTTTCTTGCCAGTTGATGTTCAACCTTCACCAGCTACCTATTCTAATGCCTTTTCCTCAACCTCTTCCTTCGACTCATCAGACTCATTGATCTACAATATTTTTCTTCTTTTTCCCATTCTTCTTTATCCCAGACCGCTAGTGGTCTTCTTGGTCCTCTTTCTAGGGGATGGTGTAGGTTCTTGCTTTACCTTCACCAATCTTTTTTATTTCCTCTAGACATATGCTATAACTATGAAATCTTCGTTAGATTTCTTCTTCAGTCCAGATTGCTTTTTGATAGGTTGCACTTGTGCAACTATGGCATAAGGTACATTAGGTATCTGTAAAGTAGATCCTATTACTATCACTCCCTCTAAAGGTGTTGTAATGGAAATAGGAGTAGCTACCAATACCTTAGTTTGTCCACTAGCCTTCATTTCTAAGGCTATACCCTTAATCTCATTGAATTCCTACCTTGTCATACCTGATTCCTTGAGAATAGATTCTATCCTCTTCTCAACATTCTTCTTTATTTCCTTGGCATGAAGTTTAGAGTAAACTCACTTCATCATTTTTTCATATGTTCCCCATCTATGGCATTTTGTATCTCTTTCTTATTGCAATATTATCTTTACGTAACCTTCAATGATTTCTTCACTCATTTCATAACCCATAGGTTCTATAAATTTGACTCTAGGTTCCATTGCCTCAATACAAGTTGTATCAATTTCTACCATAAAACACATTTCATCCTTGTAATTTTGTACCATAGAAGGAGGGATTTTGTATTTCTATTTAATTTCTACTCTAAAGTTCTTCATCATTCTATCAATGTCCTTATCCATGACATTTTCATGTTTGGCCCTGTAACATTGAGTGATCAGCTTCATGGTGCACTCATTACTATTCCAACTTGTCATACTAGGAAATTGCTTGGTTACATGGAAAAACAAGTAGGTTAGTAAAGATTCAAATCTAAAAATTGCATTCTTATATTGCTTTAACTTTGTAATGTTATCCAACAATTGTACTTTGACAATCTCACACATGTTCACCTTTTTCTTTTCAACAGTCATCACATATATTGCATATAGAAATCTTGCTAGCATAGAATCTACTCTAGAATTGTGATTAAGCTTTTATCCAATAATTATTCTCAAAACTCAACTCTAGTATCCTCAATTAGATCAACCTTCATATTTCTTCCATCAAATTTGGTCTTTATATTTGTTTCAACAATCTTCCTGATGTTTCTATCATTTACTGGGTTACATCCTTCATTGCTCAATCATGTGATGTTATGAATTAGGTCATTATCAATTACAATAGATGTATCTCCTACCCAAAACATTTCATCATGTACTCTTCTAAAGATAATCCTACTCCATTAATGATTATTAAATTCTGTATAAAACATATACTTGATCAGGTTAAACTCATTCAAGTACGGGAACTTAGGTTTCAAGGTTAGGTTTCCATTACACATTGTACATAAATCCTTATGATTGTCTTCATCTCCAATACTCTCAAATTTAAAATGAATGTAGCTTCTAACATCTTTTATGTGAAGTACTTTACGTGGGATTTGTGAGAGAGCTCCCAAAGGATCATCAATTAGAGAAACAATAGGGTGTTTCTTAAATTTATACCTTAGTCTCTCACTAACATCACATACTGACTGGCTTTCCATAATGCTAACACATTATATTCAAAAGCCTAATTGAAAGCTTTGTAAAATACCTTAGTTATCATGTATTAGGGCTTCTTCAACTTCACACTTTTAGATGCTTCAATTCACTCTCAAATGTTGTCAAATCACTCACAAATGCTCCAAACTCTTTACACAAACAAATTATACACAAAATCTTGTTCACAATCCTTAAATCATTTCAAATTTAACTTCACATTAAATGTGTATCTACTTCATCCATTAAATTTGTTACTAAATACCAATAAGACTACTTTCTTTTGTACAACTTACTATGATCATAAAAATGCATGCACACTTAACCATAGGTTCCTTATTGCGTGTTCTACCTTTTGTTGACTATAAAAAATCTAATCTAACCTCTAACTTCAATTTTGATCGATTGATGCTCTACCTTTATTGGAAATTCTTAATTCAAATAAGATGAGTCACAAGCATGTTGAGTTCAATCTTCCATCAGGTGCATCAAAATATTGCTCTTCTAAAACTGTATGAGAACTTTGTGGATTACTAGCTTTCACAAATACTTCCTTTAGTTCTTTTTCATGCTCTTTTAGTCTTTCCTTCTAACCATTATTGCTACCATTATCATTTCTTCTATCATTCATGTTATTGTTTTTTTTAAAATTAGGATTCATGTTGAAATTCCTTCTATCCATTCTACAAAATCTTGTTGTATGTCCAAAGTTATTGCATAACTGACATACAGGTACATTCCTTCTCTGATTAGTTTCATTATGACTATCAAGTGCTCTGTAATTCCTTGCAACATGTCAAATATTATTTCATTTATAATATATAATTTATTTCCTAGCTTCATTGGATATTTATCCATCATTAGATCTACTTTGTGATCTCCTTCTATCATTATCTGTAGGGTTAGTATCCCTAAACATTCTACTATTTCCATTACTACTATCAAACATAGGTTTCTTACAACCTAATACTTTATGTCCAAAACCATGATAATTATAACAATAGAAAATAGTAATAGGTCTAAAAGACTTAACTATGAAATATCTCTTCATATGACCAACTTCATTGCATATAAAACATCTACCTCTGAATTCATGTCTAACTTCCTTAGATGGTTGCTCTTTTTTATTTGGTTCATCATGTTTCTCAAATAGATGAACTTGCTCTTTTTTCTTAGGTTCCTCATGTTTCTCAAACAAATCAACTTGCTCAAATTCTTTAGATACCTCTGTAGATATGCTTGGTTCAATCCTAATTTGATTAGTTTCTCTAGGCTTAGGGGTTTCAACAACTAGATTTGGTTCTTTCCTAACTTTAGTTTTCTTGGCTGATTTTTCTCCAATAAAATATCCAAGACCTATCTTATCATAAGAGAATCTCTAGTAGAATAGTTGTTCATCAATTTTCTCACTATTGGAATCAAGCTTTTCTAACTATTGTTTAGCTTGTTGCGATTCTCCTTTCACAATAGAATTATATTTTTCTAATTCTACATGTTTTGTTTTAATAGAATCTAATTCATATGTTACTAGAGTCAACAGGGATCTTAAGTCTGCATTCTCAATTTTCAAATCAGGTTTACTCTTATTGTCATCCTTCTTAAGACTCAACTTAAGTTCAACAAATTTTAACTCATGTTTCAAGATCTTATTTTCTTTCTTGAGAGTTTCTACTTTATCAATGTCACTAGGCTACACTTTTTATTCCTTCGTAGATTTTAGATGATCAATCTTATCTTTTAGTTTTCAAATGTAATCTTTTACATTTTCATACCTATCTTTAAGGTTGTCTATTTCTTCTATAATAAGATCAATTTTCTTGAGATCTTCTTCAAGATTTCTCTTTAATTGATCCATATCCATAATGATCTTACTCAACTTGTTTAGCCTCTTCTGAGTAATTATGCTCTGATACCAATTGTTAGAAATAGATAATACTAAGAGGAGGGGTGAATCGGTATTCTACAAACTTTTTCCTACAACTAGATATAATTAATTATTTTACAAAATGCATAAGTAAACCAACAATGATGAATAATAAATAAAACCATACACACAAAGAACTCATAACACCATTATTTGTTAACTAGGGAAAGCCTAGCCAATGGAAAATCCCATGGGGATGATACCCACAAGATGATCTACTAAACAAAAGAATCACGTTAAGGATATTGACCCTATTAGGAGTGTTGGAAATATTCAGGATAAGATAGGTTACTAAGAGGGGAGGGGTGAATCAGTAACTTATAAAACTCTTTAAAAATTCAACATTTTAACCATTCATCATTTATTCATCTAATCTACTGTATAACTGAAAGAATTGCACATATACACAGAGATTTGGTGACCCAAAAACCTTCCAAATAGAAAGTAAAATTGGGGTGGGGATGATACCCACAAAACTTCAATACTGCACTATAAAGTTGGCCTATTAAGGCTTACAATGATCACTTCTTATGATCTGCCCTATTAGGAGCAAGTAGGACTGCTAGATCCACCTTGTTAGAGGATTTACAAACATACAGTAAAGTATGCACTCTGTTAGGAGATTTACAAAAAGACTGTTAGGTCCACCCTATTAAAGGATTTATAAACTAATTCACCTATTAGGATGAAGTAGTGGATCTGCTTACAACTATTTTATGATAAGATCCTTGTTGCATTGATCACCTGATGTGATAGATATAACTTTTCTGCTCCTATGTTGACCTTGCTGAATTCCTTTTACTCTGCTGCTGATTCGCTTTCACTTTTCTCAAAATATAGCAATACCTTCACATGTGAACATCACTCTCTTTATATTTTCATACACACCATACCATACTACAAATGATATCATACATTACATATATACCATTCCAATATTTACAACTGCAAGGTTGGCCAAAACATAAGTGAACAAAACATTACTAAGTCAGCCAGATAGTAGAAAACTCGGGTTCCTCAAGATGACTCAGTGACCTTTTGATACTCGACATCCACTACATTACTCAGCATTGCCATGCACTCAGTAGAAATAGAGGCTCGGTTCATACTAGCCACATAATACTACTTGGAACTTGGTAACAATTGGTGACTCGGTAGATATAGTGTCACTCGGTAGAAACTAACTTCTTCATTTACCTTGTTGTGCTCGGTAAACATTGAGTTCTTCATTTACCTTGCTTTGCTCAGTGAACACTAAGCTCTTCATTTACCTTGCTTTTCTTGGTGAACACTGAGTTCTTCATTTACCTTCTTCACTCAGTAAACACTATTGAACTTATAAGGTAACCACTGATGCTTGGTATACACTGTAGACTAAGTGATGAGCTCGGTAAGCATTCAGAATCGAATAAATGTTTGCACTAATGACAAATATATCATAATTCCAGCAAGGAGTCTATCAAATACATATAATGTCTTGAGTCCTTGTTAGAGGACTAGGCCCTATTAAAATCCTCAACCCTATTAGGAGTTGCTTCAACCCTAGTAGCTATATTCAAGAACATCTCACTACTCTAACATCCAATTTCATATGTATGCAAGAAGGGCCCAATACCCTAACATGCAAAATAAAAATAAGTTTCTTCATAAGAATAGATATACATACAATGCTATGTAACTATTTTGTTTCACACTTCCTTTGATCATACACAAGTTTTTCTTAACACAAAGCTCACATATCACATGTACTTCCTTCACAATAATTTGCAACATGTATTCACATTCCTCTTAGCTGCACAAGATATGATATTTACTTATACCTTGCCAATTATCAAAACTCTATCTAGCCAGCCTTGATGCTAAAATTAAATTAGTGTTAGCATCTAGGATGTCATCCCGTGATATTTAAGTAATTATTTTGTTACCAAAATGATTCCTTAAGCCATACAATTCATTTTACTATCATGCTCTATTCTACTCTATTAGTTACCTATACTAGTAATTCTTATGTAACTATCATTCTATTGTCTGTATAGATTTACATATTGACATGTGTCATCATGAACTATCAACTATCAATCCTCAATTGTGCACGGGCTAACTCAAACTCTATCATCCCTATATACTGAATCTATCTTTGTGTTGTTGTAAACTATCCAATACCTAGACAATTTTATGTCTCTTGATTTCACAATGAAATACCAAAATGTATGTTTCCATAAATGACAACACTATATCAACTTACCTACCCATACTATCAATAGCTATGATTTCTATTGTTAACCTCATCCTTATTCTTCTAATCATCATTTCAGCCTCTGTAAGACCATCCATCAGATCTTCCACTGTGACCTTTTCTACTATTCTTATTATCAAAAATTTTGCTCAACTTCTCCTCAACTCTTATAGAAAACTAATACGCCTCCTTGGTATTGGTCATTTGAACCAAGCTCAACTCCTCCTAAATTCTTGGTCTTAACCCATTAAGATAACATGAAACTTTCTCCTTGTCAGCTTTTGCATGGTTGGTTCTAATGAGAACTCAGTAGAACTCTTCGGTATACTCTTGAACACATCTTCCTACTTGCATTTTCTTCAACATATCAAGCTCATAATCAATGGGAATGAACTATCACTTTATTTTTTCTATTATTTTATCTCATCTAGTGATTTTGTCCTTTCCTCTTCTATTTCATTCCAACTTGATCTCCTCCCACCAGATCTTTTTGTGACACTTCAATTTGGCCTTTGCAAACTTGACCCTATCCGAATCTTCAATATATTCATATTCAAAGTACTCTTCCAATTCATTGATCCAATCAATCAATTCCTCTAGGTTAAGATTTCCCAAAAAATGTGGGAGCATCAAACTTAGGTCTTTTTCCAATCTTGGAAATGGCCTTTAAAATATTTTCCTCCTCTAGGTTAAGAACTTCCTTTACTACTGCTTGATAAGTGTTTCCTTCTTCTCCTCTTCCATCCCCACTTTCATCATCTCCAATAGAAAGATCCATTCCTTTGTGAATTTGTTCTTACAATGCTTGAATTTGCCTCTAAAGGGCTCTAGAACCCTCAAGTTTAACACCTACAACTCGTCCATCACACTCTCTTTGTGGAGGCATTTTAACGATTCTACTAAAACCCTAGTATAAACTACCTGACAATTGGTGATTGGTCTACATGCTTAGCCCAAACCATGGTCTTGCTGCAAACTACCTCACAATCAATTATTTGTCCACACACTCAATAACTCCAACTCTAATACCACTTGATGAAGCGTGCTCCCCTTAATACCATAAATAGGTAACAAAAACAAAGAAATAACAACAATTCGTGAGAACAAAATATGGTCTTTTTATTATCGCCACAAATGTAAAATTATACAACTCAGAATTACAATATGCTAATCCACATTGACACCTTCATTATAGAAATCTATAAGACCAAACTGTGAGCTATCAACCAAAGATATCCTAGGTAATGTACAAGCATTTCTTAAATAGGTAATTTTATGCTACCCAAGAAGGTTCTAGACACTCAAACATAATACTTAAGGTTGAAAAACCCTAACAATACATATAAAGTCACCCAAATACATTTTTGACATTTATTTTGGAAGTTTTGGTTGGCCCAACTTTGGAAGGTCATAACTCTTAAATTGTTTCTCTGATAGGCTATTATAACCACTTTTTAGAATTCTTAGCTTCTGATCTACATGCTTGAATCAGTACAAGCGCCCATCCATCAAGGTTTCAAGCCTTATCCAGGCATGTTTAGACCTTCAATGGTGAGGCTAAAGTTTTTATACCTTGATTACAAACCAAAAATCCATAATAAATCCATGAATACTCATGATATGGCACTAAGCTTCAACTGGTAGGATCATATATCCGAGATGAATATCCACCTCTAAAATTAGGACATTCTAAGACCATATGATTGACTTATAAAGTAACAAGCCTCCATAAACAATAACTCTACATTAAGACAACCCTTATTCAAACAACTAAAATGAAATATTTTTTGGTAATGGAAGATTTCTCTTACACCTAGGATGCTCCCACATCAAAATGTCAAATACACTTCTACAACTATAGGCTCTAATACAAACCTCCAACATCTACAAATACTCAATAATTATATCAATGCCAATAACTCCCACTCAATCATGGTATTGAGTTACCCATGAAATTTTAAAATCCATCTCCTACATGAAGATCCTCCAGGTCTACACACACAACCAAAGTATTAGTACCAGATGGAACTAAGATCTCCAAACCAAGAAGGTACAAGCCAAACTAGGAACTAATCCTACAATGCCACCTCATCACTATCACAAGCTCCCACTAAATTGTGTATCCAAGTTATCCAAGATATTATGATGAAAACCATCCTCTAACCATGAGAATCAACCAAGGCATTAAACCATCAAAGAACTCATAGTACACATTATGAGCTCCTCGAAAGAAATAAAATAAACATGATCCTCAATGAAGTATATATACAACCATCACCAAATAAGGAATTGAAGCCAATGAACATCAAGGATGTACCTCTATATCCAACCATGTCATGCAAAAATCTATGGCACCATGATCACATCCATGAACCAAGCAACTAACTCTCAATGTTTCCAACCTGTCAACGTAAAATAGTTAACCACAATCCTCCACCATTACTTTACCTGGTAACAACATAGCATCCCTTCTACATGAAGACAAATCAACATATAATGTAACTTAGGGCATAGACAACCTAAATCCAAGCCATCAATTTTAATATGCATGAATAATGAAAGATCAATATATCATCAAATAAATCTTGCCAAACATGTGCCAAATTTGAATCAATGTCTAGATCTCTCTAAGAGCTTTCCTTTGACTATTTGAATTCCAAAATTTGACTCTATATGACCAAGTTATGCCCAAATATATTTTCAAAATAAATAATACCTAACTTTCAGGCTCTTAAATCTTGACAAAATGACAAAATAATAGAATCAAACCAACACCAAGTTGTAGTGCTCTGAATTATCTTTCTAACAACTATAAGAAGTCAAAAGCCCAATGTTGAGAGAGAAAGTTATGATCTTTTGACTAAGCCATTCTTTTTACCATTTTCACTGTGATATTATTTTTATTTTTTGACAAAAATTTTGATGAGATTAAATTTGATGGTCATTATGGGATGAAACTAATACAATTTTTCATTTTCTCTGAAGATGGTCAAACTAGGGCATATTATATATCAAAATTTATGAAAAAGATAACCTGGATCCAATAGTGAGGTCTTTTTTCCTAGGAGGTCATTTGTGCAAGCTACCCCCTATAAATTCCATTTAAATGAAATATCCAAAAAACCCTTTTGACCAAAAGAGTTTACATACCCAAAATCTGCCAACGTCCCATCATGACAGCAAATCCAAAACCCTCATATCTTCAATAAAAAACCTACAAAATCCATATATCTTGTCCTTTCCTTTATCCTCTCATCCATTCCCATGGATTCAATCTAGGGTTGTAACAACAAAACCATAGCTCTGACACCACTTGTAAGGAAACTTACAATACAACATATAACTTCTTCCACATAATCCATAATAGATCTAAAACAAATATGTAGTTGAAATCCATATGCAAGAGAATAGATAACATATCCACAAAAACACACAAGATATACCCTAGGAAACCCTCATTGAAGAAAAAATGAAACCTCCAAAAGAAATCATTACCATGTATTATTCAGCAAAAACACTATCACAATACAAACATGGAAGCCTTCAAATCCATAGTCACAACCAAGAAATTCATGTGAACAAACATGAATCCACACATCCCATGCCATGCTTCCAACCTTCACAAATTCTCCCTTGGCTAACCTATCAAGCCTTGTCTTGCTTGACTTTCCTTTTTTCCTTTTTGTCTTTTTTGTTGTCTCTACTACTACCATTGTGGTTGCTTCTATAGTAGCAAGTCCAGAAAAATCACCAAGTGGTATTACATAAACCATGGGCTACCAAACCCATTAACCACATATTTAATATTGGACATTTAATTCTTTTCCCCAATATTAAATAATTACATCAAATATTATAACAATGCTGCAATACAAATCATCAAGTATATTCCATGGGAATCTCTACATGTTTAACATCCATCTAGGTGCTCCTAGTGCAACATTACATAGTAAATAAAATAGTACAATATAACAATATTATGTAATGTGTGCAACACACATAATCTCAACAGTATATGTGGGTCCCATAGAGAAATATGTGGTCTTCCAAGTATTAGACATCCCACTTTTCTTATAATATTTTGTTCGATGGGCCATGGATCTATAAAATGCAAGCTATACCATGAACACAACATCAATGTATCAAGTTTTTGTTTGACAATGTAGAGATTGTCATTCTAGGAGATAATTCCATGTCTATCAATATGCTTATTGTTGTAGAATCACTAGTTCCACATAATCAACCTTCTAGTGACATCAAACCATCTCTTACATAATGTGAAAAGAAGCTAACAATGATGAGTATTGTCATGGGAGAGTATACTTTGAACTTCATTGCAACATTTCCTATTTCTCCACATTCTTATGATAAACTGTCTAAAAAAGATGAGGCCTTTGGTTTTTGGTATGAATATCTTTGGAACCTTTGTTCAATCCTCAATTCCTTTAGAAGATGAAAATGAGGATCAAGTTGTTAGACACTAGTTCTATAGAGAGGAAGATGATAATGATAAAGCCATATTAGCCACCCCTATTTCACCAAAAAATATTGGAATTGCTACCGATTTCTAATAAAAATGGGTTATCATAGTCAAGGACCTTTGAATGATAACAAGAATGCACTTATATAACCCATGAGTCACAACAAGGGATGAAAAATGAAAGATACTAGAGGCTTAGGATATGGTGTTAAAGATGACTTGCTAGGTTTTGATAGAGAAGTCCCTACAACCAACAAATATGAAGATGACATTCAACTCATTACTATTTCTTTAACACATGAAGAGGATTTCAACCTTTCTACCTTCATTCTTTGGGGAGAAGATATGTTTTTTTATGATAAAACTAGTGAAGCATCTACATCTAGGCAGCCTGAATTTGATGAGTCTGATGTTGAAAATCATAATAAGATAATCAGGAGGAACATTTTTTGACTTGTTGCCCAAGATCAAAGTACTGACTCTTAAGAATATGAGTGGGAGTCCCTTTCTGATGCCTCTTGTGAATTGGGTATAGATGTGATACGTGCCTATGTTACCAAACCTAACATAGTTGATGAGTCTCATCTAGAGTCAGACAAGTTGGATCTGCAACTTTCCTTAGTGGATTACATTGATCTCTCTAGGATGTATCTTGATTTGGATTCCTTTGGAGCCATCTTTATAGGCTTGACCTCTCTCATCACTAGAGATGATTCCTCTTGCATCAAAAACCTCGAAGCTTCGACCTCACTTTTACTTATGCACCTTGATCTCATGGATTAGTCTATTCAAAATCAAAGCCCTAAGCTACCCTCATTTAAAAATGATTATGATATCGCATGCTACCTAAACTCTATTGAACCCATGGTATCTTCCACTAGTGAACCAACAATTAATATGACAAAGATAGACATCAATTACTTTAGTCAAAAATTGAAGAGAAAAATGAAAAATAAAAATTCAGATGGCAAAAACTACCTTGTGGCGGCATCTGAACCAAAAAAGAGTAAAAATAAAATGTATTCAAAGGTGAAAACCTCTTTGAGACACATGAGGATGAGGTATTGGGTAGTCTTCCAGGTTACTTTTAGGATAGATCATCGATCTTGATAGAAGAGACACAGCCTATCAACCTAGGTATTAATAAATCTCCTAAGATTATACATGTGGCTTAACCTTTATCATTAGAAGAAAAAGAAAAATTCAAAGAGCTCTTTAAGGAGAAAAATATTAGCTTTGCATGGACCTATGTGAATATGCCTAGCATAGATATAGAGCCCATTATGCATCACCTCTCCACCACTCCCAGGGTTAAACCTATTAAGAAGAAATTAAGAAAGATGCATCCTCATATCACCTTGTTAGTCAAAATTGAGCTAGAAAAATTGCTAACTACTATGTTCATCAGAGCTATTGACTATACAGAATGGTTTTCCAATATAGTGCATGTTTTTAAACATGACAAGTCCATTCGTGTCTACACTGATTTTAAGAATCTAAGCAAGGCATGTCTAAAGGATTATTTTTCTCTACCAAACATTGATATGATTGTAGACATTACTACAAGCTATGAAATGTATTCCCTAATGGATGGCTTCTTAGGGTACAAGAAAATTATGACAACTTGAGAAGATTGAGTGAAAATATTTTTCACTTATGCATGAGGTACATTCTATTGGAACACCATACCCTTTAGGCTCAAAAAATAAGGTTCTAAATACCAATAGCTATGGCCACAATCTTTCATGATATGATACATAAAAACATGAAGGATTATGTTGATGATACCCTCACAAAATATAAGCGACAAAACAATCACTTATTTAAGCTGAGTTTGTTATTAGACCATCTAGAATGGTTTCAACTTAGGCTTAATCCCAAAGTGTTCTTTTAGTGTCACATTTGGAAAAATACTAGAGTATATAATATGAACTTAAGGCATAGAGGTTGATCCAGAAAAAGTGTAAGCTATTATGGAAATGTCACCTCCAAAAAACATTAGTCAACTAAGGAGTCTACAAGGATGCAGTTAGTCCATGAGGACATTTATAGCTCAACTAGATGATAGAGCACATCTATTTAACAAAAATCTCCACAAAAGGGTTCACATGCATATGGAATGAGGAGTGTGAGAAGAGTTTGGCTCAACTCAAAAAGTATCTAGCAAAGACACCTATGCTTATGCCTCCAATAAAGGGGAAGACATTGATTGTTTACATCTCATCTACTGCAAGTTCACTAGGAGCTTTATTAGAACAACATGATAAGAATGGGAAAGAAAGAGCTATATGCTACATCAGCTATATATTAGTTGCCTATGAGCTCAATCAAAACATTATTGAGAAAGCTTGTCTAGCTGTAGTGTTTGTGTCACAAAAACTTTGCCACTACATACTCGCACATACCACCCAGCTGGTTGCTAAAATTGATCCTTTGAAATATGTGTTGAGTAAGGATGCACTTATTGGGTAGACTAGCAAAATGGATGATGATTCTCTTAGAATTTGACATTTAATACATCGAATGTAACGCTTGTTAGAGTGGGGTTTTTATTGCACCAAAAGATCGATTTTATAATGCCCAATACAACCACTCAACTTAGAGTACATAGGAGGAAGTTAAGCCCTTGTCATGAATCTTGAGGGGAGCACTAAATAAATTTATAACAATATCCCCCTCAGCATTACTCGAGGACCTAAGGATTCAAACCTGTGACCAAGCTTCGATACCACTTATTAGAGTGGGGTTACTATTGCACCAAAAGACCGGTCTTTCAATGCCTAATACAACCACTTAATTTATAGTACATAGAAGGCAATTAAGTTCTTATTATGAATCTTGAGGGGAGCGCTAAATAAATTTCTAACAAGGCTATTGTTGATCAACTTGCTAGATTCCCAATCACAGATAACACTCCCATGGAGATCAACTTCCTTGATGCATCTATCATGTATATTACACAAAGGACCTGGAAGATGTTCTTTAATGGGTCTTATACTCAAAATGGAGTTGGTGCTAGAATTCTATTTGTTACACGTCATGGTAATACTATTTAAAAATATTACAAGCCATTATTCACATGCACTAATAATATAGCTGAATATGAAGCTCGAATTAATAAAATCAAGCTAGCCCTTGAATTGAGGATACCAAAGCTACATATCTATGGAGATTCCAACTTATCATCAATCAAGTTAACAATGATTATCAAACTAAGGATGATAAGTTAATACCTTACAAGAAATTGTTTGATGCCTTAAGGAATTACTTTACATTTGTTACCTTCTAAAAAATCCAAAGGGCAGAGAACAAGGTTGTTGATGCTATGGAAACTTTGGTGTCTATCTTGAAACTACAAGAGCATGAATCTCACTTCAAGTTCTTGGTGGAAGAACTACACTATCCTACTTATGACTCCCTTGATGACCCTATCATTTGCACCATTTTTAGTCATTATTTCTCCCGCTACTCCATCATTTTCTTTTATCTACAAGACCAAATCATTCCTAAGAACCTTACACACAATGAAAAGTGTCCCAAAAAGGCATTAGCCAAAGCTCACAATGGTATTTATGGGTCACATTATAATGGCCTTGCAATTTCTCAAAAATTTCTTAGGGCGGTATACTGTTGGTGAAATATGCAAGTTGATGTTATTCAATATGTCAAATCTTGTTAGAAGTTTCAACTACATGGAAACTTGATTCATGCTCCTGGTGTGACCTCATTCCTTCTATTACATACTAGCCTTTCCAACAATGGGCCTTTGAATTGGTTGGCAAGATTTACCCAAGTTCATCTAGCAGACACAAGTTCATTACCACAGTAACCAAATATTTCACTAAGTGGGTCAAAGCTATTCTACTTTTTGCTACTACAAGAAAACATGTTTCCCTTTTAAAACTAAATCACACCATTGGTTTCTATGGTATTCCTTCCTCCATACTTAATGATAATGGAGGGAAATTTAAGAACAAGGAAATTAGGAAATTGTGCAAGAAGTTCAAAATCAAGAAATAGTAGTCCTGCATTTACTATCCCCAAGGGAATGGGCAAGCTTAGACCTGAAATGAAACACTGCTAATTTTTTTTGTATAAGACAGTTCACAAGTCAAGAAGGGATTAAACCTACAAATTAATCTGACATTATGGGCCTATAGAACAACTATATGCACTCCTACTAGGGCTACACCTTTGCATTGATCTATGGTTCTGAGGCTATTCTTCCATTAAAATTTTAGATTCCCTCTTTGTGACTCTATTTACATAGATTAATCGCTAATGAGGACCATAGGGTTATGAGGATTCATGAGCTTGAGACTTTAGAGGAGTGTCAAAAGGTTGCTTTTGATTGCATGCAAGCTTATTAGAAGAGGACATCTACCAGTTATAACAAGAAAGCTCATCCTCCTAAATTCCAAGTAGGTAATCTTTTTCTTATAGAAATACCAAAGAATCAAAAAAACAGATGGAAAAAAGGTAAGTTTGAGCCTCACTAGTTGGGTCCCTCCATCATCATTGCTTCATTTGGATTTAGTGCCTATCAAATTTCAACACCTGAGGGGGAATAACTCCTTGAACCTATCAATATTCTCCTTCTAAAGAAGTTTTATGCTTAAGGCTCTTACTGCTTAGTTGTTTGTACATATTCTATGATCCTAAAAAAATCCTAAATATATATATATATATATAAAATCCTAAAAATCAAAAAATATCCTGAAAGAATGATCATCTTAGTGAAAACTTAGCAATAGGTGCTTTGATGCATCACCAAAAAGACCAAAAATCTAGGGGTAAGTGCAAGAAGTTGGGTCTCACTTTTGGGCAAAAAGTGAAAGTGTTTTTCCTATTTTTAAATTTTTTTGTTACTTGATGTCAAAATTTGAGGCATTTAGAGATTGAATACAAAAAAGCTTTACAGATAAAAATTTTAGTGTTCAGAATCTAGTTTTTGAATATGTAATTTATTTGTGTACCCATATGATAGATTTTATTTTTGGTATGGATCTTTAAAAACCACTTTTTTAAAATGCTTGTTTCAGGACCATACCACACTCATGTACAGACAACATAATTTGACACAAATAAATAAATTTTCATAAATCCTTTTAAAGGGATTTACCTAATACACCTAAGATTGATGACAATATTTTTCCTTAATATTTTATTGAGTAATTTTTTTATTATTAATTTTTTATTTTATTTGGCAAGAGTGGACAAGCCACTTGATATATATATAATTCAAGAGCTCAATTGGGAAAGAACTAGAAAGAAAAACCAACATCGTCGTAGAATGTACAAAATACAAGCATCAATATTGACAAACATAGATCGATGGAAAAAACATAATTTCACCAAAATTCAAACTTTATCAAATTTTGGATTTTTGAGTGTATCAAAATAGTAGGCATAAGGGACCAAATATAGCCAAACTTTACAAACATTTTACAAAACATGCCTAAAGTTTAGAAGAAATGATAAAAAAAATAGAAGAATGTTAATAAACTATTTTTTTTCCATGTCCTTGGCACCCTCTATGGAAGCAGATGTAAAACTAGGTTGTACCGAGTGACCCCATCCAAAATTTGAGCATGGTAGTGGAGCCACCTCCCATCCAGAGCTGGAGCCTTCAATAGCAACATCAGAAATACCACCCTAGACTATTGATTTGGGATTCTCTAAGTGGGGTTTTGGAACAAGCTGTCCTGAACCAAGAGCACTTAGAGCAAGAACTAACTAGTCACCAGGTTCACAAGCCGATTGAATTAATGGAGCCAAAAGCATCTTCTTATGAGATACTACATGTGCATTAGAAATTGGAACACCCAAGATGTCAAGTAGTGTAAATCCAATTTGCTTCACACCCTTAGTCATCTAAAAACCTAGAGCTTTTCCTGTAACTTGCAAGGTCTTGGTTAAGAGTCGTGAGTTGTGATTTTCACATGACTTCTGTAGTGCCTCGAAAGTCACCAAAACCTCATGTTTTTTCATGAGCATGGTCCTTGAAAACAATCCTCCCACCAAGGCATTTCTAGACCACAAATCATAACTCTACATAGCCCGCTTCAGTTTATTTTGAGCCCAAAACTCTAATCTGAGCACCTTGTAAGAAATGATTTCCAATCTTGAAGTTGATTCAAGAAGATCCATAGCATTAGATAGAAATATGGAGACCAAATTTGAAGGATATAGAACATGTCTAGATGTTGCAAAGAAGAAGTCCTCCCCAATGACATTATGGATCACAGGACAGGTGGAGGAAGAAAGCAGAATGAACATAATATCCAACACCTCATCATCCAAGAGATGAAGAGTTCAAAATTCTATAATTTTTGGGTAAGATGCTTCTATGATACTAATGACAAGACTCACATTTCACACAAGCATCTAATGAGAATGACATCTTAGAAATTGAGAAGGCAAGCAAAGAGCAGGAAAGGAGTCATAAAAAAAAATCCAAACACTCATAAGGTTTGACACATCTACTCCCATGTGAGTAATAAATAAGGTGTCATTACATCAAAGCCCAATTGCAATTGTGTAAAGTGAAGTACAAGACTGACAACCCCAAATTGAATAAGGCACGAATATTCTACATTTGTATGTACTAGAATGATAAAAAACCTTATTACCATCTATTAATGTTATCCTTAGTCAACTTGAGACACATTTTTGACTTAAATGTAGATTTGATCTTGCCAAATGTAAAACCACACAACATATTAAAGTGATAGTAACAAGAAAAGATACTGAGAAATGTAGAAAGATTTAGTATGACATCACCATAATCTCGTACATGTGAGCCTCCTCAGTCATCAAAGCAACTTCATGCCACACTCAACAAGATTAGATAGCTCGATCAGTATACCCATAAACACTTGATAAGAACTATGGTCAAATAACTCGGCATGAGTTTCTTCCTTGTTAACTCCACAAACACTTGGCTGGAAGTTGGTCAACACCCCGCCTAGAGGAACTTGGTAATTAATAAAGCCAAGGGTGACTTGGTCAATAATGAACCCAAGCTTAATAGACTCAGTAAGCACTAAGCCAAGAGTAACTCAGTCAATACTAAACTTAGTAAACATTAAGCCAAGAGTAACTTAGTCATTGTTGAACCCGATCTTAATGAGTGTTGTCAATACTAAACTAGATAAACACTAAGCCAAGAGTAACTCAATCAATACTAAACTTGGTAAATATTAAGCCAAGAATAACTCGGTCAATACTAAACCCGAACTTATACTATTTGTGCGACCATCATTAAAAGGTTTGCTCTTGCTAAATTAAGGTAAATAAAGTGGGAAAGTTGGCAAGTATAAATTCTATAATACTTGCCTCATTAGTCTTCAAGTCACAACCAATATTGGATAAATGATCTACAACCCGGTTTCCCTCCTTGAGGGTATGAGAGAAGGACACCATTTTAAATTTATCAATCATTACCCAAGCTTTTTCCAGAATATAACCAAACTTCCAATTCTCTGATTTTTTTATTTACACATGAATTGATAACTACTAAAGAATCCCCCCCAATGTGAATATTAACTATGTTTAGGTGAAGTCCCCGTTCTAAACCAAGTAGGAGTGTCATGGCTTCAGCTTTGTTGTTTGTACCAGCTGGAAATTTTTGAGCCAACATACCTAACACTTGCCTATTATGATCTCTTATACACACACAAACTCATGATTCACCAAGATTTCCTCTCGAGAAACAATCAAAATTTAAGTTGTAATCTCCCCTAGCAGGGGAAATCCATTTCACAATCTTTCTATTAGCTTTGTCATGAGGAGCACCAAATGTAATGAATTGATAAGATGGAGAGGTTAAAGAAGTCCATCTATTAGCCAAAGCAATATCCCAACCTATAACAATAAGATGTTTAGAAGCTCTTTTGATATAAGCAACCACAACTTCCCCTACTGCAACTTCTAATCCTGACAACACAGTTTCTAATGTCGAAGGTTGATTTCAAAAAATCCTTTTATTCCTCTCCCACCAAATTGCCCAAATAGAAATTGCTAGGATACACTTCCAAATACATGAATAATAAGAGTGGTTAATTAGACTTGGCCAATCTTGGAACATATCCCATAAGGTGTTTGGAAGGGGCATACTGAAATTTAATTTTTGAAGGATGAAGATCCAACATTGATATGCCAATTTACACTAAACAAAGAGATGGTCAACATTCTCCTCTACCTCCATGCATAATAAAAATTTCATGTTACGAGCAATATTCAATTTTGATAACTTTTCTCCTGTCAAAATTCTTTATTTAAAGCTAACCAAGAAAAATTTCCTACCTTTGGTAAGACTATCAAGTTCCAACAAAATTTGAATGCTCGAAATGACTTGTAACCAATTTCTAGGTTCTTGGTAGCTACGTAACCCAATTTTACTAAGTATCCGCCCTCTTGATGTGGGGCCCAGATCAATGTATTTGGGATATTAGACACTAAAACAATCCTTGTATTATATATACTAATAAATTATTTTTTGATCTGATCAGGAATTGGTAACTTGTCTGGGTTTTCCCAAGTAACTCTACCTAAAATTGGATCAACAAACTGAAAATAATTAGCTACATAGGGGTCCCATTCAACAAAAAAAATTGTAATCCAATTGTCAAAGGATTTGGAGTTACCAAGTGGAGGAAGGCCATTCCATGAATCCTGCCAAAAGAGTGCCTTAAAACCATTATTGATCTTCCAAGTAAAATATCTAGCAACTAAATCACGAGACCCCACCAAGAAGATCCAAATAGCTAACCCTTTAGGAAAATGGGCCATAGTCAAAATTCTAGAGGGGTCAGTAGAATCTAAATATTTTCTCTATAAGATCCTACAACATTTAGCCTCTGCTTTCTCATACAAAGACCAAACTAATTTACCTTCAAAAGCAATATTCCTTAAAACCAAACTAGGAAGATTAATCCCACCTTAATGCTTCTCTAAAGACATTTCCTTTAAGGAGATGAGATGGATTTTTCTATTCCTTGATATATTTTTTGTCTATTAAAAACCTTGAATAATGCCTTCAATCTACTTAATAATTTATCTAAGTGCTAATAATATACATAAGTAATAATTTGGGATAGTTGATAGGATAGACTTAACTAAAAGAATTTTGCCAGATAGAGAAAGCCATCTTACCTTCCAAGCCATTTTTCTAGCTTTAATTCTATCTACTATATTTTTCCAATAAGAAGCTTTATTACTACCCATGAAAAAGGGAACACCAAAATATATAGATGGTAATTTTTCCTCCTCAAAATCAAGAATATTTTTAATCCTTTGTGCAATAGGTGGAGCTGTGTTGAAGAAGAAGACTTTGGATTTAACCATGCTAACCTGATGACCTGAGAATAGTGAATATTGATCCAGTAAATACTTAATATGCTTGGCTTCATTAATATTTGCAGATCCAAACAACAAAATGTCATCTACAAAGAGAGAGTAAGTGGCCACTAGATCATTTCCTCCAAACTGAATGCCTTTCCAAAGCTCCAAGTGTTGAGATTGAATTATGGCCCTGCTAAAAGCTTCTGCCATCAGAATAAATAAAGCAGGTGAAAGGGGATCACCTTGTCTGATTCCTTGAGAAGTTTTAAAGTACCCCTCTAGAGACCCATTAATAAGAACCAAAAATGTAGCCTCTAAAATAAAAGCTTTGATCCATTTGCATCAAGCTTTACCGAAACCAAATTTTTCCAATACTTTGATAAGAAAGCACCAGTTAACTCTATCATATGCCTTCATCATATCAAGTTTAATAAAAAAGGAAGGAATTTGGTTTTCTATGATATGATGAAGACTTTCATGAGCCATAACTGCCCCTTCTGGCGTCTCTTTACCTAACACAAAACTACCCTATTCTAGAGAAACTATATTAGGCAACAAAACTTGAAGTCTAGAATAAATAGCCTTTGTGAAGATTTTATATATAGTGTTGCACAATGAAATTTGTCTGAAATCAGCAAAAGTCTGGGGATTGCTGGACCTTGGAATAATGGCAATATTAGTAGAATTAAAATTCCCATACATGTGACCCTTGCATTAGGAGGATTCTACGGCCATGAGTAAATCCCAACCTAGAACATCCCAACATTTCTAAAAGAAGAGAGTTGTAAAGCCATCAGGACCAGGGGCTTTATCTGGGGGTAGGGATTGAATTTTTTGAATTTCCTCCAAAGTGAAGGGTTTCATAAGAGCATCATTATCTTGATCATATAAAATTCTTGGAACTTCCTCTAAGAATGAGTTAAGTTGATAGTTATTAACATCCATTTTCACTGATGGATCAAGGAGTTCTTTAAAGAATCTAACGCCTTCTCTTTTGATACTTGCCTCATTTGATAGTTTTTTACCTATAAGTTGTTCCGTAACTGAAAAAATGGATTTACTTGCCTTTTTTTGACTTTTTGAAGCATGAAGGAATTTTATCTTATGGTAACCAACGCTTAGCCATAACTCTCTAGACTTTTCCCTCCAATATTCTTCCTCCCTGTGACACAGCTCCACCCATTGAAATTGCTTCTCTTTCTGATGAGAATATGAATTTGAATTCAAGCCAAAACTGATGATTTCTTCATTTTTTCTTGAATTTCCTTCTACACCTTGTTTTTCTCCTCAAAAATATTTTTAAAAACCTATTTGTTCTAGATTCTAATTTTATCTTTAAGTTATTGGAGTTTCTTATAGAACTGGTACATACTATTACCTTTTTCTTGTGGAGCATTGACCCACCATTGTCTAATTAAAGGAAGAAACATTGAATGTATGAACCACATTCTTTCAAATTCAAATGAAGACTTATAACATGATGTTGTTTGGTCCACTTTATTATCTAAGGATAATGAAATAGGAAAGTGATCCAATCTCGAGAAAGAAAGAATTTATATCGAGAATAGGATAGATGTTATTTTCCATGCTTGTGAAACTAAAAATCTATCAAGTTTCTCAATAATTTGTAGGAAACCATCTCTTCTATTATGCCAAGTGAAGCATCCATTGGATGTTTCAATTTCAAACAATTCATTGGTAGTGATAAAGTTAACAAAATCCTCAATAATTTTTAGAGATGGAAAAATACCTCCCTGTTTCTCCTTATTATTTCAAATTGCATTGAAGTCACCACCTATGATACAATTTTGTTGTGGTAAAGATCTAATTTTTTCTAAAATGACATTCCAAAATTTAACCTTGTTTGAAATACTTGAGGGACCATAAATATTAAATATAACCATCAAGATTTCAAAATGTTGAAACTTAAAACATTACCAACCCAAATCTTGTCCTATTAAGCTTCTAGTAATAACCTTCGGGTTCCATAAAGTGGTTAAACCTCCCGATGTCACAACATTAGGACAATGGACAAATTTTTGTTATTTCCATTTAGCAATTGAATCCTCATACTTTTCATCTGATAACTTTGTCTCTTGAAGTAATATAATGTCTCCTTTCGACTCATCAAGTAATTTTTAAATCCTACTTCTTTTGTCAAGGGTGTTGATGCCCCTGACATTCCATGTTATGATCTTCATCCTTCCACTAGAGGACACTTAGTCCTTCTAGTGACTCTTTTTATTGATTGAAATTTTTCTTGCAAAGTGGATTGAATGCTTGCTACAATTTCTTCTTTAGCTTTTGTACTTTTACTCTTTTTGCCATGAGTCTTTGGAGTAGAGGATACCACATTAAGATCTCCAGGTGACTTCATAATTGAAAGGGTTTGTGAGAAATCAAAAGTGGATCCACAACCAATATTTCCATTGATCATTTGTTTAGGTTGGAAATATCCTAATTTCCTTTGAGCTTCCTCAAAATTTTCTACTGATATCTAGGACATATCTTCTTGCATAACTTCTGCAATTAATTGAAATTGTTTTGATACCATAAATTCTAAAATCTCATTAGATAATTCATTTAATTCAGATTCCACATTATTGCCCAACCTGAGGTCTTGCATAGTTTGTTTACATCTTGGGACAAACATCTCCAGAGGGCACTGATTAAACATAACATGATGTGTGACTAAATCTACTATAGACCAACTATGTTTGTTCGAAACAGACAAACTAAAGTCTCGATAATTCAACTACCTACAAATTGTTTGATGATATGAAATGTTATGGAATTTATGAGCATGTGTCATCAAAACAAATTGGTTTTGAAAACTTACTCCTCGAAAATATTGTAGGGCCCATTTGCCGTTGAACCAAAAGCCATGACTGTTAGTGAACATGGAACACCACATAATTAACCACCTGTGGGTAGGGGAGTGTGTCGCATCACCCAACAATCTCCCCCTCGATGCGCATACCAGGTGCTTATGCGGTTCAGGAAGGCACCGGGGAGATTTGAACCCATGACCAGGCCAAAACTAGGCTCTGATACCACTTGTAAGGAAACTTGGCAAGAAAGAATATAACTGTTTCCACATAACCCATAATAAATCTGAAATAATCACGGAATTAAAATCCACATGCAAGAGAATAGACAACATACCCACAAAATTGTGACACAAGATATACCCTGGGAAACCCTCATTGAGGGAAAAACCCAGCCTCCAAAAGCATCCATCACCATGTATTATTCAGCAAAAAATACCATTTCCATACAACCATGGAAGCCTTCATGGCCATAGCCACAACCGAACAAACTATGTGAACAAGCATGAATCCACACATCCCATGCCATGCTTTCAACCTTCACAAATGCTCCCTTGGCTAACCTGTCAAGCCTTGTCCCGCTCGACTCTTGCCTTTCGTCTTCTCCTTGTCACTCTTACTCTTTTCTCTCTCTCTACAACAACTACCCTTGTGGTTGCTTATTTAGTAGCAAGTCCCACAAAACCACCAAGTGGTATTACATAAACCATGTGCTAAAACCATGTGCTACCTAACCCACTGACCCCACATTTAATATTGGGCATTTAATTCTTTTCCTCAATATTAAATAATTGCATAAAATATTTTTACAATGTTACAATACAACTCATCAAGAATATTCCATGGGAATCTTTACATGTTGCACGTCTATCTAGGCACAACATTAAATAATAAAATAAAATAATAAAATAACAATATTATGCAATGTGTGCAACACCCATTATCTCAACAATCTCCCACTTGTTGTATACATTGCATAGGGTCAATCCATAGCCACATAAATGAACAAGGGAACAATCCCTCCCAACACATCCACCATCATGGATCAAAATACACCAAGTGCTTCATCCTGGTACCCGCAACAAAATTAAAGTATCTAGCATCTCAAACATGAATGATCTCACCTCCTATTATGCCACTGCCACTGGACATACATAGAAGCCATCCAAAGAGAAAGCCACCCAAACTGTCGCATTAGAAGATCATAAAATCCTGTACCAACTGAAATTCCAAGCACAAAAAACCTGATCCAAAGGTAATCACATGTATCTGTAGTTGTCAAAATATCCATAGCTAAAATAGCACCCATAGTAAGTGCCAAACCCATCCAACTATCCATACCTCAAAGGTATAACAAGTGAATCTTATATCACCGACATATCCAATCTGCAACCTGCAATCACAAGCCTCAAGAGCAATACTTGCCACATATATACCAAGAAGCTCCCACTGCAAAAGATAATGTCAAATCTATAACCAATCCACTCAACACATCTCAAAGAAGTGAATCCATGTAGTATCAAGGACATCCACAATACATAAACTAATATCTTGCAAGAACAACTCTCTTAACAAGTCTCCAATGCTCTCCCAAGTTCACCACAACCAACAAAGGAAAGAGAAAGAAATAACCATGTCATCTCTCACATGACATACATGAGCACAAACTAGTGATCACAATCTCCAACAAATCTCAAATCCAATGTAGGCAAAACTGAACATCCAGAAAGATAACCAAGATCAGAGAAACTATGCAAATCATAACCTGTATCATGTCCTTCTACACACACCTCTAGATGTAAACTGTGCAAGTATGATCTCCTCCATAAAACCCTAACAAGAAGCCTCAACAACACCCAAACCATATCATATAACTAATCATGGATGTAAGCCTCTCACAAGAAGATCAAACTCATAAACCATTCCTAAACAAAGGAATAACCATTCCTAATCCAAGGAAAATGTCCAATATAAAACCATCTCCCAAACTCAACCAGCATAACAACATATGCACATGGAGATAACCAATGCTAAACCATCTCTCAAATGAACCCTCCAGAAATAACTCATGTACTATAGCTCAAGATCCATATCCATGAAAGACAAGCATAAATATAATGCAACTAAGAGAATCAATGGGCTATACCTCTCAAGTAGCAAACCGCCGAGTAGACCAAGAGTGGGGAATGAGAATTCTCATCAAGATACCCAAGTCTCCAACCAAGACTCATCTAAGAACAATCTCCTCTCAAGTCCATATCAGGTGACTACCCCTCGGACTTCCTGCTAAAACCATCAATCGTCCCAACAAATACTTCTCTAATCCAAGAGAAATCAGCATCACCACTGTCTCTAAGTATCCATGAGCACCTGTAACCAATCAATCCATGCCAACTCCAAATGCAACATAGCAATATCATGAAGTATCCAACTTATGATCAGTGTACTCAATACCAAGAAACTAAACCAAGATCAATGTCAAAGTTCCAACCATGGCCTCACGAACATAAACATGACAACATGATCTAAACCATCTCAACCAAAGAGATAAAATGCTCCATATGAACACACCATAACATGTCACAACTCTAAACGCGTATCAAGAGTATACCATGACATAATAATGAAACCATCCTCATACCAAGGATAACATGCCAAAAAACATAAACCACACCTTTTCCAAGAACCCTCCGAGTCCTCAAGATGCAACCATCTCCACAAACCATGAAGAAAAACATCTCCACATACTAGGAAGAACCATCTTCATACACCATGAAGATAAACAAGAACTCCATGAGTCCTCAAGATCTAACCATCTTCAAACACCATGAAGATAACAAGTGCACCATGAAAATGTCAAAGACGCTTCTGTAGCAACAAGATCTAAGACAAACCTCCAACATCTACAAACACTCAATAAATAAATCAATGCCAAAAAACTCCCACTCAACCATGGTACCAAGTCACCTATGGCATCATAAAATCCATCTCCTACTTAAAGATCCAAACCAAACCAGAAACTAATCCTGCACTGTCACCTCATCACTGTCACAAGCTCCCACTAAACCGTGTATCCAAGCTATCCATGAAATCATGATGAAAACCCATCCTCTAACCATTAGAATCAACCAAGGCATTAAACTATCAAAGAACTCAAAGTGCACATCATGAGCTCCTCAAAAGAAACCAAATAACCATGATCCTCAACCAAGAAGATATACCACCATAACCAAATAAGAAATCTAAGCTAATGAACATCAAGGATGTACCTGTATAACCAATCATGTCATGCCAAAATCCATGGCACCATGATCACATCCATGAACCGAGCATCGATCTCTCAATATGTCCAACCTGCCAGCATAGTCAACCACAATCCTCCACCATGACTGTACCTAGTAACAACATCTCATCCCTTCTACATGAAGATAAAATCATGTGACTTAGGGCATAGACAACCCAAATCCAAGCCACCAATCTGAATATGCATCAATAATGAAATATCAATGGGCAAAGACAACCCATAACCAAGCCATAAATGCAACCTGTAAGTATAGACCGCTTACAACACTGCATAACTTGTAGATCCAACAAGTCATCATGCATATCCAAACCAAACATTGATAACTATATCATCATGAGACCAATCTGAAATATGAACTAATTATACAATGACATCAAAACTTAAATCTCCAATGCCATAAACTCACAATGTTACCATAGTCAAAATATACCTATAAACTATTCAGATCAATATATCAACAAATAAATAATGCCAAACTTGCACCAAATCTGAACCAATGTGTAGAGCTCTCCAAGAGCTTTCTGTTGACTACTTGAAGTCCAAAATCCGACTCCGTATGCCCAAGTTATGCCCTAATCCGTGCTCAAAATAAACAACATCTGGCTTTAGGGCTTTTAAAACCTGACAAAATTTCAAAATCATAGAACCAAACCTACACTATCTTGTAGTGCTCTGAATTAGCTTTCCAACGCCTATAAGAACTCTGAAATCCGATAATCTGAGAGAAAGTTATGGCCATTTTACTAAGACAATCTTTTTACCATTTCCGGTACGATTTTTCATTTTTTATTTTTTTTCAGTGACGAAAATTCTGACGGGATTAAATTTGACAGCCATCATGGGCTGAAACTAAAAAAACTCTTTCATTTCTTCTAAACATGGCCAAACTAGGGCATATTATATATCAAAATTTATGGAAATGTCGACCCGGATCCAATGGTGAGGTCTTTTCTTTTTTTTACCTAGGAGGTCATTTCTGCAAGCTACCACCCAAAACCCTCATTTAAATGAAACATCCAGAAAAAATCTTTTATCCAAAAATTTCACATGCCCAAATCTTTTAACATCACATCATAACTACAAATCCAAAACCCTCAGATCTGCAATAAATCATTCATATATCTTGCCCTTTTCTTTTTTTATCCTCTCATGCATTCCCATGGATTCAATCTAGGGTTACAATAATAAAACCATAGCTCTGATACCACTTGTAAGGACCATTTTCCATTGCACCAAAAGCCATGACTGTTAGTGAACATGGAACACCACATAATTAACCACCTGTGGGAAGGGGAGTGCATCACATCACCCAACAAATATATTAGAAACTTCTTCACAAAATGATATTTGACAAGGCCCCTTCTGTCCATTATCTTATGACAATTCTCTGAAGTATTAGAAAGCTATAATTCCAACCCATGACTAGTTTGATTATCCTTACATACCTCCATTGTAGCATTTGTACAAGAGTAATGACATGAAAAGGGAAGGGATGAATGATCTGAATAAAGAGACTAAATGTTACCCTCAATGTCCAAATTTGATGGAGGGATCTAATCTTGTAAAGGCTCATTTGGTAGATCCAAGTTTGAATGAGAAGTAGACAGAATAGCATCATTTACAAGTAATTCAATGAATATCTATACTATTCACATTAGCAACCTACCTAAATTTAAATTTCTTAGGCATCCATGAATGGTCCTCACATACCATAATCTGGTCTGAATCAGCACCTTGGCAATTAACATTAAAATGGAGCAAAATCAAAGAATGTTTATCAATTACCTCTGGGTTTTGAATATGAACAATTTGTTTCCAATCTCCCCATTTGGAATGGAAAATTATATATTGTGGAATTCATTTCTGATTGCTCAGAAGTAAGCAAACCCTAACTGGGTGAAAGACTTGATCAAAAGGGATGAGATCATGTATGATAAAGATACCCACCTTATTTTCTATCAGTTCAATAATTTTTGTGTCTCTATATTCAAGGGGAAAATCTGGTAATTCTATCCAGTGGGTAAAAAAATTAATATCACTTGATTTATGAAAAAAATTTGGGGAAAATGGGTAGGTAGAGATGCCAAAACCTTTACAAAACCACCCTTTGAATTTGTGCACCCAATCCCTAGTCTCGGCTAAAGTAAAGAGAATAGTAGTTTAAAATTTGATCATGGAATAATACCTCTTTCATACCTGGCCAGTTACTAAAAATCCATGCTTGTATGTCCAATTTTCTTAAATTATGAATTTGAATATGCATCCTGAGCGCTATCTTTCTCAAAAATTTAACATGTGGGGATATCAACCTTTTTGGAATTGTGATTTCCATTACTGCCAGATCTTTAAACCCTGTGTCTGCATGAATAATATTCTTTGATTGCTTCTTCCTCCAAATCCTCTTTGGTTTACTAGCATTTGTGTTAGCCTTTGAGGTTTTTGGTTTAAAGGGAGCTCTCCTAAAGTCTCTAGAAATCATTTTCCTTTGCATTCCTTGTAGCCAACTCTCACCCTTCTCCCATAAGACCTTTCCCACCTGAGAAGAACACCCATGTAGCTATAGGTTGGGATTAACAACAACATCTCATTCTTTCAGTAATCCTTGTAGCTGCTAGTTGGGATTAACAATAGCATCTCATTCCTTCAGTAATCCTTGTACTGTGTCTAAAGGAAATGAACGCCCATTACCTTGCTGATTGGGAATCTCACCATCCATAACCCTTTGCTTAATAGTCGATTCTGGCAAAGGACCATTGAACAACATCTCTTTTTCACAAATATCGAAAGGCACCTACTACTTGGATTGTGCATTTTTGTTGATATGAAACCTAGAGTTTAAGAAATAGGGTTTTATCAGCTACATGATAGCTCTTTTAAAGAAGATTTCATCCCAAGATTTGAGTCATTGTCCATCAAAATTTTGAACCCGATCTGCCTTTCCTGACTACTTAAATTTCTCTACAAACCTTCCTATCTTCCATTGCCTACCTTCTTGTCACAACCATCTCTCCATCGTGACCCCAAGTATAGTAGATATCTAGGGTCTATTTTAATCCCTCCAAAATCCAACTTTACTTTACATCCGATTTTACAAGAATTTTACATTGAGGTGGACTTTACTATTTTTTTTAATTATAATTTTTTATTATTAATTATTAATTGGCTATAAAGGTAAATTTTAAAACCTCTCGTGTACAGACACCATAATTTGATCAAAATTTCACTTTTTTCAAAAATTCTTTTTTTAACCTCAAAAGAATTATATGTAGATTTATAGACATATGAATTAATTTAAGAAAAATTAAAAAATAAAAAAATTATTAAAGTTTTAGTGAACTTCACTAGTTTACAGTTTTGTACCACATTTCATTAAAAAAAAATGCAAAAATAGTAAATACAATCATAGTACTATAAAATTTATATTTCTGAAATTGTGACAATGAGAGCTCTAATGGGTTTTTGTTTCATAAAAAAAATTGATCATGAAGACCCTCTAAAAATTATGGCAAGGCGTGAATTTGTTAGTTTAATGCCTTAGCCCAATCTTAAGAGGTCAAGGCATAGGCTTGGTCTCACCAAGCCTATCCCGAACCAAAATTGGAGGTGGGAGAAAAAAATCCTACCCAATGTTGTAAGAAACGAGCACCTGTTATTTGAAATTCAAAAAATGGGTACCCGTTTTAAAAATGTCAAATCAACATACAAAATCCCCCCAAAAAACAAAATTTTAAATTTTTAGAAATGAGTACCCATTTTTTAAAAGTAAGAAATGGTTAACCATTTCTAAAAAATACAATTTTTTTATGTTTTCAAAAATGGGTACCCATTTTTTGAAAATAAAAAATGTGTACTCGATTTTTAAAAAAATGGGTGCCTATTTTTTAAGTTTAGGATTAGGTGCCCGAGCCTAAAAAGGGCACCCATTTTTTAAAAATAGGTACCCATTTCTAAAGGAGCGTGATCTCAATTCACAAACTTCCATGGAATTGAGACCCAACTCCTTGCTTCTACCCTCTAAAAAATACAAAAAATCATAAAAAGACCTAAAAATAATTGCCAAGTTGTGAAAACCAGGAAATAGGCACTAGTTGAGACCCTTGCACCTACATCTATCAGTCTTGCTTTGCACTCATTCACTTCACTTTGCCATGCCTAGCTTGGAATTGACTATTGTCTAGGTCTAGGGGGCACAAACTACTTAACTTATTAGGGTCTCTTTGTTGTGTTGGCATTTCTTTGGCATCTTTCTCATCAATATTTCTCAGTGCTTCCCTTGGCATCAAGTTTTTCTCAACACTTTTTGGATACCTTAGTTACATTCTAGGATGTTGTGAAATTTCTCACTACTAGATTCGAGTCCTAAAGAAATGGTCATGTGACTTACACACACACACACACACACACACACACACACACACACACACACACACACACACACACACTTGAACATTAAACTTGTTGAGACTTGATTGACTTTTTTTTCTTTGTGTGTTGTCTATGACAATTCCTTTGCTGAGTGTTCCCTCTCTAATAGTCTCTTGAGGATGTCATGGACTAGAAGATTGGGGGCATGGGGCATGTTTTACTTGTTTTTTGCTTGTTGGTATGCTTTATTTACCAAAAGTTTCATGAGCGTTCATGCTTGTCCTACTTGACATTTTGGATCTACAACGTATTATCCTTGTCTATTTTTGCAAGACTGCACTTAGGGGTTATCCTGGCACTTATGCATTGAACTTAGAGAACCTAACTATATTAGTCATCTTGACTTATATGTTTTTTATGCTTAGGTTGAGTCGCCACATTTCTATTTGTATAGATCATATTCATATCCTCATAGTTATACTAGCATGATGATTCTATGATCTCTTGATGTCCCTAATAAAGCATGATGATGAAAATTAGAGTCTAATTATTTGTCCCTTGCAATCACACCTTTGCATACTAGTTTGCATTATTGGGTTCATTTTAGTTTATCTTTGCATCTTGTATGTAGAGAGAGCTCTCTCTTTATCTTTCATGGATGTGTCAACTAACTGCATTCACCTTTTTCTCACTTTCTCTTGATCATATCTTTTGCTTCTTGTTGGTTATATCAACTTAATGCTTCTGTGATTCCTGTCATCATAAGGGTTTCATCTCATCATCACATTTAATCTTTCCAAGTGCTAAATTTTTAAATCACAAGTCTACATCACAACATGAGAGCTAAAACATCTATGAGAGAGATACATATGTTCACATAAAATATAAACATAAGCATATACAACAACATCACATGGCAACACTAATATATTTGACCCCATTTTCAACCAATATTGGTCAAAATTTTTACTCAGGTTGGTCAAAATTTGGACCAACCAATTGGTCAAAGTTTTTCTCATCAAAATTTTGACCAACTTATTAGTTGGTCAAAATTTTAACCAATCCATTGGTCAAAAAATTTCTAGAGCCTTGGTGTAATTTCTACCAAGAATTGGTCAAAATTTTGACCAATGCTTGGTAGAAAACTTTTGGGCATTGGTCGACATTTCAACAATTGCTTGGTTGAAAACTTCTAGGAATTGGTCAAAAGTTCGACCAATGCTTGGTCAAAAACTTCCAGACATTGGTCGAAATTTTGACCAATACTTGGTAGGAAACTGCCAAGCATTGGTCAAAATTTTGACCAATGCTTGGTAGGAAACTGCCAACCATTGGTCAAAATTTTGACCAATGCTTGGTCACATGCAAAATGTCAAATCATAGGTAAGGCATGTGAATTGTTTTATAGAATGCCTCAAAGAAGCTAAGAATATTGAAATACTTACAAGGGTGTGAGACACTTCATATTTTTTGATTGCACAATATGGTTTAAGAACTCCTCCTCATTGATTAAGTTGCACCACAGACTGACAATTGTCATCTTTGTTGTGGGCTCCTATCCCCTATGTGAGTGTTGATATAGAAGCCAAAGTAGAAAAAATAAGTTAAAGCGAGGTTTCTAATCTCAACTTGGTCAACATTGTTTATTTAAGGGCTATGGACTGGGCAATTGTTCAATGTCTAGCAATTAGAGGTAGCATTGCATCCTCTTTAACTATTACATGTACAACCCCTAGGAGGAAATAGGTTTTTGGCTGCTTCTTTTGGCCTAGAAGGATATGACTACAATAAAGACTAAGCTCAATCAAATATTTCCAAGTTCACAGTAGCTTCTACAATTTCAATTGATTAGTGCATGAATGTCAAAAATAATTGTTTACTAAATGTATGTACCAGTGGAGTCAATCTCAAGCACCAGAAGAAAACTATATATATAATACATTATATTCAAACACATGACAACAACAAAGATTTTGAGTTCATTTGAATATCCAGCTTAGCAAAATAATTTAATCAAGCCAAAGTGAAACCCTTAGATAGGTTTCCGTTTGTCTTGTGTCGTAGCAAGTTCAAACCAAAAAAGATACGACATCCCATCATTCCCTTGAGTCTTTGGAGACAAATCTATGAATAGAAGCAAGCTTAGAAAATGCCTTCATGAATCTTAATTGCTTAACAATGCGACAGTGTTAAAGCTCTATTATTTGCTTCCACATTTCTCTTTCTTGGTTGAAAATGTTTGTACTTCAAGTGCATATCTGTTTAAAAAGAATTAATCAATGACTAAGGCAGAAAAAGATGTAAATGTATCCACTATGGGTCCCTCCTTGTTTGAAATTCTTTGTCATAAAAAAAACTAAACATAATAGGAACAACAATAAACACACAAATCCTCATTATTTTTCTATTTCATATCAATTATAGACAAAAAAGCCACTAATGTATTCCCTATGTTTTAACCAAGAACAAAGGAAAATCCATCATCCATACGGAATACATAATATTTTTTACAAATGCTAAAACCTATAATATAATTCAATTGGAATTACAACTACTTACTCAGTCATTAACATTGTAGAAATATAACAAATTCCTTAAATGCTCCATGAAAATGAAATATGCCAAAGAATAATGATGTAGAAGGTGACCAAGTACACAAAAATAAGGTTGATCACCCATATCAACTAGAATTTAGTCTAAAATAACTTCATGTTCACTTAGATTTATTATTAATTGAGTGTAAGCCGTTTTCTTTCAAATAATTGAAACTTCCCTCTAGTCATCTTACCAGTTTCATAATTCAAGAGAAGTTTCAATATCAAATTAGTTTTCAAAATATCAGCACATTGTTAATGAGAAAGTATTTAAGCACTAACCTAACTTTTGTGCTTCACCAGTTACTATTGTCTTTTCCTTTTTATTAGCAGTGATTTTTTGATTTTGTAGATGACCCCAACAAAGTCCTCTTCTTGCTAGTAGTCTCAACCTTTCATCAAGAAGGTCTTAAATAAGCTATAAGCTGGAATAAAAAAATAGAATGATACCTTCCCAAATGGAAACCTTCCAATTCATCATCATACCATGGGTGTCATTTGACTCGAGTCCTTGTCACTTTCATCTTCAGAAATTCTTCTGAATCACTGTCACTTCTTCTTGCAAAATAATTAGATATTGGGTCAATTATGAAAACCTTGTACAGTCCAAAAAAATATAATCTCCATAAGATATTAATGTGAAACTAGTATAAGATGAGGAAAAGTATTCATTTTTGCATTACTACAATCTTTCATCAATTTTAAATAAAAATGAACCAACAAAAAATAAAATAGAGAATTGACCAAATGACAACTAAATGAATTTACATCATTCTAAAAAAAAGAAATTCAGCAATTCAACAACAACAATTTGGAGACTAGTAGTAAACAACACAAGCATGGTACATTTGTGAAGTACTTGCCTCATGATGAAGAAGGCGGGATGGATCCGGAGGAAACACAATGAGTTGTTGATCTTTTGAATCATGAATTCTTTGCATTATTGAAGATGAAACTAAGGGACTTATGGAAAACAGGTAAGTTTCTGGGACCCAATTCACAATTTTATTCAAAAACTTCAAAACAATTCATAGACAAGAATTCCCCATAAAGCTTAGAATACCTTTTGGCTTAGTTTTATAGAGGTTTCAATTCCTCCAAAAGTTACTCTAGACTTGCACTGAACCTTTTGTGCATAAAACGTTGGCTTGTAGTGGTAATAAGATAAATACCCTCGTGCTCTTTTAGCGCAAGAGAAATTATTTTGGGCATGCTAGGGAAGTAATTTTATTCTTGGTTTTTGAGCTCATTTGGTTCGAGATTACTTATTTTTAAGTATTGCGACCCAGGCTAATATCATGCCATTGTAAGCCCAAACTTACCCATTTAAAATATAATGAATATTTTCGTGATTTATTTATTGTTTTGGCTGGGACCCTTTATAAACATCCCCAAATAAGTAACATCGAAGACACATACTACACTTCAGAGGTATTTGGTATGTCTAAATTGACCAAGTGCTTTTATTTGACCTCATTGCTTTACATTACATATTTTTAAGGTGGAGTAGACTACATCAAAGATTAGAACTCTGACTAGGGCTTGGGATGTCTACTTAAGCCAACCAGTGAATTAAGCTATAGATTGCATCAAAGAATAGAACTCTGACTAGGGGCTAGTATGTCTACTTTAGCCCACTAGTGAATTAAACTACTCTTTTATTAGAAAGTTAAGCATGTTTACATAGTGTAGAGATATAGAGAGTTTAACCCATGCATCATATATAATAAGATTTGTTGTTTCTATCCATATCATTGATTACATTGCATTGCACAAAGCATACTTCATAGTGCATAAATGATAGCTAGATGGTTACTGTTGACAAGATTTCAACAACAACATATTTTGTACGAACTCAATGTCAACCTATAATAGCATAAATTAAGTCAAAGTTCCAAATTTCAAATGTAAATAATGACTTTTGTTGCTATAAATAGAGCTATGCTAAGCACTGATGATGGAGCTCCTAGTTCAAAGCCTCTCCTAAGTTGTCCAACCTCTTGACTATTTGGAATGTTTCCTTTCTCTCTTGCCCTTAAATCACAATGGCCCAAGATTAGGGTTAGAGTTTACTATATATAGGGCTTCTTTAGTTATATGTAATCCCAAATAGAAATCAAGCAACACAACTATGTTTTATATATAATCATAATATTTCAGTTAGATTTCTTAAAATTATAAAGAACGTGTGTTAGGGACATAAATCAATTAGATAGATCTTTGTAGGTGAGCCAACCATAGAAGTGATGAAGTAGGGAGACTTGATGGGGTACTCTAGAAACCTTCGATCCTAGGCCCAAGTGTGGTTACATAGTTCTCCCTTGGCCTCATGTATCCCTTTCCCATACATATGAGGTGGGCTACCTAGCACAGGGTCCTATCGTCATTCTCCTTCATGTTGAATTTTTAACTTGCTTCTAATGATTGAACACTCATTTACCATCACAACGACTATAGGGAATACTCATAATAAGGTGCTCTGAAAGCCCATCCTTTCTAAGTCCAAAGACAGTCCACTTTGGCCCCCTTTCCATGGGGATTCCCTTGTCACAATCATGAGGTGTTGTGCTTAGAAGGTGGCCTCGTCACTATTCTCCCAATCACAACTATTGCACTTCCGCTATCATGATTAATTATAAAAGTTAAGAACTATACATAGTGTTCTATACAAACACCCATTTAGCATCACAGGGACTTGAAGGAGTATTCATAACAAGGTGCCCCAAAAGCCTATCCTTCCTAAGTCCAAAGGCAGTCCACTTTGTCCCCTTTTCCACAGGGACTCTCTTTTCACAACCATGAGGTGAAGGTGGCCTTATCGCCCTTCTCCCAATCATGACTACTACACTTCCCTTATCATGATCAATTACAAAAGCTGAGAAATATGCATTGTGCTTTATACATACTTTCTTAATTAAATCATTACATAGACAATATATCTATCAATAGATAAAACAATTATAAAATTCATATCAATAATTATTATATATAAATGCATATAAAATGGCTACATATGATCACTTATACTAGTTTAGATCTTTATAGTATACAAAGTTCAAACAATAATAATCACCCAAAATACTTTTTATCTAATGTGTATTGAATGTTTCTCCTACCAAATATGGCTCGTCTGAAATTATCATTTATCTTTCACTTCGGTATTTTTTAAATTTCTGCCGACGATTGAATGAATGAATGTCGGTATGATAGAGCAGCACTTGAATGATTGATGTCTGAATGATGAATTCATTGATTTGTTAGACATTTAATGATTGATTTCTGATTTGAAGACGTGTATCGTTTGAAAATGATTTGATTGCCTGTTTATGTTGAATATTTTAAACCAGAATAAAAAAAATAGAAACTCAAAGGCATATGAGATGACACGATTCTTTATCCTGGAAAAATCCTCCTACTTGAGGGAAAAAACCTGTATTGTATGATCTCAAAAACAATACAAAATATCTTGCTTATGATTGAAATTCTCGGTAGTCATAAGCATGCCTCCTTTTACTTCAGAAATGACATAATCTCTAATATCATTCATACTTCTCTCAGTAGAAGTGATACACAGAGTACGCATATAGCTCTATGCACAGATTGAACACACTAATCAATTATAGTTTCAATATCAACTTCAAATCCTTACTTGTACACCACATAGATCACTAACTGTAAACCAATCTCGTATATTTGAGAAAATAATGCTATTATATGAGAAGCCTGACACCCATCCTCACACACAATCGAACATGCAATATTGTCACACTGCTGAATATGCAGAGTTGCAAAACCTATGCTGACGGTCTGCAGAATAATCTCCCAAATCATAGAGATAATACTAGCCACTGCTCAATACATAGAACCAGCACGATGAAGCTGATTGTTCAATACAATTCCATCGAATGTTACAAGATATACATGGCAAACATGAAAATGAATGGTGGCCTCCATAAAGAGTCTTTTTGTCTTTTATATGAAAACAGTCGAGCAAGATGATAGAGGATGAAGCAGCTGAGTCATCAATAACTTTATTAATTTGCCAGTGATAGAAAGGTTGGACGCATGGTGTCAAGGAAGTGGCTAGAGCACACGAAAGACGACACAGAAAATGAACTGACAGTGATGAACCATTCACGGTGACAAAGCATTTACAATGACATGGCAATACTGAAATCATTGAATCGATGCCAATAATTCAATAACCGATGATGCACAAAGGAAACCATTGAGCTTCAAAACTTAAACCGCCAATATAGACATGATGTACTTCTTTCAAATCTGTACTGTGATTTCCATATTCTGAAAAAATGAAATTGTTCCCAAATTTATGTTTTGAGTGAAGCCTATGAATATAGTTATAACTATTCGATGTAATAGATTATTCAAATAATCTTTCATTATCAAATTTACCGAGATGTGGTGACCCCCAATTATTCAAATAATCTTTCATTATCAAATTTACCTGAATCTTGAGTAATCCTATTTTGTAGTTCATTAATTCGACAGACAAATGACCATTCTAAAATTTATAGTTAACTGAAAGGCCTTTCCCTATAACCTTGGCTGATGTCCCCTCCTCTTTCCTTTTAGTTTATTGATCTGCAATCAATAATGTTTTTGAGGTCTCTTTAGCTCTGTCTTATAATTATTGATAAATGATGGAAAATGATGTAGAATATAAGAAATTAGAATTTTTATTACCCAAACGAAAATATAAAAGAACCCAATTACAAATTAGGACTAATAATCATGCTCATTTTTCCCAAAAAAATCTAAAGTCAAACATAATATAGTGTACCTGAATAGCGCAATATAATATTTTAGGTTGGATTGCTTATGGTTTCCTTCGAGATCGCTCTTAAAAGTAATTACCATGCAGAATGTGTCAAAATTTATGTATAGGAAATCATAGAACTCATTTATTTTCCTTCCATGACTAATCCTTCTCACTACCCTACACAAAGAGGATTCCACATACGTACATCACTTTCATGAGAATTTTACATGTAGGGTTAAAAGTTTTTCCTTCTTAGTATAATTTACTATAATAAAGAAATGCATCAGTCATTAACAACTGACCATTGAAATGCTACCAAGAATATCTTCTTAACAAGCTAAACTGTGAATCTGCAAAAGAATTTGAAGAACTAAAAGAAATTAAGTAGAAGATTTATAATCATTTTAACCAACCAAAAAACAATGAATAGCTAAAAGGCTAATATATCCATTGTCTTCATGTTGTAAGATACATTTCCAACTTTGCATACTCTCATATGTTTGTGGGCAATCTTAACCCTATATCAAAATAATGGACCATTTTACAGATTTCAATCTAGCTGCATCTAGGTAGCTCTTTTATTCCTCTCTCTTTTATCAATCCTCTTACCTCTTGAAAATTACTAGATCTCCCATTTTTGTACAAAGACATAATGTGCTCCATTATTTGGATATAGGATTAAGATAGGGATGATGCTACAAAAGGTTATAGAGTCGCACTTTGTACCTTACAGTTGTATTTTTTTAAGAAGCTCCAAATCCTTTTCAAAAAAACCCATTGTGTGCATATCTTGTAATGATGCCCTATTTGTTTGGTTAATACTTGTGATTTATCCAACTGAAATGAAATTTGTTGTCTTCATCTTAATAAGATTTTAATTAAATGTTGCCAGGCAAATCAGAATTTACAATTGAAACCCGGCCTTATTCGTGCAATGCTTCAATGTCATGGAAAATAGCAAGGTTGTGTTCATATATTGAAGGTCTTGTTTCTTTATCACCTTGTCAAGTTATTCAATCCATTATTCTTCCTCACTATTTCATATTTTAGATTGCATAGTTGACATAACTGGAAATAAATATCAGTGAACCTACCAATCCTTCATCTAAGAGAAAAACAAATTATTAAAACAATGTAAGTGGAGTGGATATTTAATATATGGTATATAGTGCAAAAATAAAAGGCAGTCAACAAAGAATGGAACTACAAGTCCTTCCTAAAAGGTAAAGTTTAAAACAACAATATCACAAGCAGTTGCTACACCTTATCCTATAAAGCCTTTCTAAAATTATAAGCATGTACACATATATATGAGTTCTCCCTGGCTAAGTACTCTAGAAGACTTCTTGGGCTTACAAGTAACCTCATACATTTTTGGAGATTTCTATGACTTAGTTTATGATGCTAGTTTGAGATGGAATGATTCTCACTCATAAGGAAGATGTTAAAGCTATCCACTATCTAAATCAATACAAAAATATGGCAGATCTTGTTGAACTAAATCAACTAGATAAGATGATTAAAGATCTGAATATTTCCAATGACACCCAGAACTCTACCCTTGATAAGAATGAACATGAAGATTTCATGGGCCCTGATAATAATGCACCAAAGGAATATGTCCTAGCAGGCTGGAATGATGAACTATTTGCCCTCATGAAGGATGTTAGTTACTTCTTTATCAATTTTGATACTATCAAGTTTTGATGTGCTTTGATGATTATACTACTACTCTTAACTCCTCGTGCTATATATACTTCCCATTTGTTTCCATGGGATAAGTTCTTGATATGTAATAAGATGTATTCATTTATTGTATCTAGTTGTCGAAGTAACTTCTAGAATTTTGATACTTTTCTACTAAATATATGCAGATGAACTAATTGTATCCAATGATTAAACTATTCTAATATCAAAAATAAAAGGCAATAACCAAAACATGGAACTACAAATCTTTCCTAAAAGGAAAGGTTTAAAACAACAATATCATGAGCAATTACTACAGCTTATGCTATAAAGTGATTCTAAAATTATAAACATGTACATATGCATATGAGTTCTCGTTGGCCAAGTATTCTTCAGATTCACTGCGAACAAAATGCAAGAAGAAAATTGGAATATTAAAATGCAATAGATCAAATTTGAATATGAAAACATTCAAGAAATTTCTATGAGGACAAGTTCATGTATTGGTTATAAAAAACTCAATAAACAGTTAAGGTAACTTGTGCAAAGGAAGAGACAAATAAACTACTTTTCCTAAATGCAAGCTGAAAGGCCTTTCTAGTAAGTGGCAACTAATCCTTGGCCTATATGAGTAGATGGTGTATCAGCTCAAGATCCTTAACATTATTGCACCATTTTCCAAGATTGAATTCATAAAAATATAGAAGACAAGGTAAGGGGCAATCCATAGAGCACCAAAACAAAGACTTGGCACAAGGCCTTTGCAGTAGAGTTTGTATGTTAGTAAGACATTGGCAGGGATGGAATTGAGGATGGTTAATACATAGTTCATTTTAAAAGTTCCATCTCTAGGCCTGTGATGAGACTGCAAAACCAAGTGAATGTTTGATTAGAATAGAGTAAGTAAACCTTTTTTTTTGTTACAGTGGAATTCTAGGGTTGAAGATCATTTTTTCATCCACTTTAGCTCAAACTACAATAGCATTAGTTTCATACCTTGTGAATATTCCAGAGAGCACCATGCCAAAATTTTTGGTGAACCCAGCAAGCCCAATGCTCCATTCCAACTTGTATACACAAAAATGAACTTAGTGGAAATCATGTCAAAGACAACGACTATCGTGGGAAGAGATTTCAGGATTGATATTAGATAGTCTTGTTTGAAAATGGGGTCATATTTGAATCAAAGGTTAAGTGGTGGAGTTCTTGTATTTGTATTGAATAGAAACTAAGGTATATAGGACTAGGAATGACAAAACGAGTCTTTTTTTGAAGCCTTGAAAGCATTTTGCCTAATTTGCCATATTTGGCCTAGTTGAGGGCTTGTGTCCCTAAAGCCTTAACTTGACCCAAGTTTTCTAAGAGCCCTAGAGAGGGGATAAAATCGTAGAGAAGTGGAGTCCACTTGGAGAGACAGAGGTCAGCATTGGGTAAAGGCTGGTAACCTTGCTTAGCATCTTGCAGTGGGTTGGGTGCTACTAGGCACTTAAGAAGATTTTGGTGGATTAAGGTTGTAGACTCTCCATCAGCTGAGGCAAGATATGAGCACATATTCTGGGCACCTTACAAGTTACGCTACCTCAACTTGGTGATGCAAGCAATTGACACCCAAAGAAATAGTGTGCATTATTCAAGCACATCATTCTTTTCTTTCGAGCATTATGATTTCAAGATATGCAGATGATGAATTGATCAAGCTTTAGACCCTTCCAAATAAAAGTGGCAAAAAAGATGACTTATTCAGATGAGAAGATGAGAGGTAGATGGATTCGGGTTTTGCGATTCTTTGGTATGTTAGTTTGAGCTTCACTTGGTTTCAAGAATACTATAATATTCTCTACTTAACAAAGCCAACCACGTGAAGGTGGAAGCTCATCTACCCTCACCCCCCTCTCCCTAACATCAATCTAAATTATCCATTATCATCTAATTACATACTTCATTCATTCATTCATCCATTTATGAACTATAACATTCAATCAATATAATCACATAACATTCATTAATATGATATAAAATTCATTAATACACAATACTAATCAAGACTTCATTAACACATAACAATATTCATTAACGTAAAATAAAAATCAATATTAATATGCATCATTCATAGATAATTACTTAAAACAAAGTTCTTTCATTATTCAACAAGGTTTATCAAAGAGCATTTTTTAAAACATCATTTCTTCTTTTTTTTTTTCTTAGCTCTCTTAAGAAAAATGTGCATAGGAGCATCCATATCTTCCTCATTCTCATCCTCTTCTAGCACATGTAATGTCAAATTAAGATGGCTCCTTCTCTTTGGAGGAGGAGGAGGTTGCTGCACTAAAGAGGGCTCTGTTGCAAGAACAAGTAAATAGGATAAATTGGCATACTCTTTTTCTTTTTTTAACTGTTACAAGTCTGTAATTAAGTACTAGTACTTGCATAACTTGCATTTTTCTTATCTAACAATGCCACATCATGTACATTAACATTTTGATCTGTTGTCACGTCAACATGTTGAACACTTGGAACATGCTCCACTCCTTCACCATGATGTTCAACATGCTCTGAAATATTCAAAAAAAGGATACATGTCAAATTGTAATTGAAGAAGTTAAATTGTATTCATAATTGCATAATTAATTTCTAATAGCAAATTAATACCTCCACCATTATAATGCACATCATGGCCTTCATGACAAGAAGGTGTTGTGATAGGATATGAAGGTTGCAATAAAATGTTATGCACATTGTTATTCAGTCAATTTACATTCAAAATTAACACCAAAAAAGAAACTTCTCAACTATTCAATTTTATTTACTTTTCATCTGACCAATTTACCTATGAGATATCATTTAGTGCACTAGATTCTTGGGCAAGGCTTTCATATTCTTCGTGTAGGTGTGCAACCACGACTTTATAGCCTTCCTTCAAGACATTATTTTTATCTTCATCTATGAGCTCCACATTGAAATCTGTGCCTTGTATTTTTTGCTCAATATTGTCAGTTTTCCATGTATGGTTTCATTAAACAAAATTTTTTGCAACATTATATAAAAAAATTAATATGAAATATCATTGCTCCTACTTACAAGTCAAGATTGGAGATTCATATAGCCACCAGAGCCAAGTTTGTGTTGGCCAACCTTTTGTAGTCTCGCTTTTGTAGCCACAGATGTGTCTTGCAATCTATGAACAATTTCAAATATCTTAGGTTATATATTTACAATTATCCCTAATTAGTGCATGATTACAATGTACTTAATACTATCATGACATACCTTTTTTTGCTATGTATTGCTTCATTTATTCTATTTTCACATAGTCGTTTCTCCTTTGCATCTTCTATTATTTCATTCCACTCCATCAGTGGAATCATAGGAGGATGGTCATACTTTGGGTTCTCCTTAAGACCCCTTCTATATTGATCCCTCATAGTCTTTATATGCTTTGATGCTCTTTTGAGAAGTAGTCCAGTGTCAAAAATGTTTTTTCCAAATTTCTCCTCAAAAGATGTAATCACTTTATTTTTTAATTTCATAGCTTGTAAATTTCACCTTTAAAAAAAAGATTGTTAGATCAATAATTTTAATATAGTACAATAAATGGAAGAAAAGAAAAATTATATAGCAATGATATGAAACTATGTACCTTTTACATATGGTGGGTCCAAATAGTCTCAATGTCATATCAAAATGATGATCAAAGAAAGTATTATTACCTACAAAAATATAAAGGGATTATCAGTCCAAAATGATTAATGTAAAAGTAAACTAAATTTACTCTTTAAATAATAACAATTTCAAAGCGCCTAAAAGCTTTTGTTCTTTTAAAGAAAATATAGTTTTCTTGTTCAGCAATAATGTCCCTACATATGTACCTGTACTAATCACATAGACTGCGCTAGGAAATGGATCAGCTTTAGTAGTACTACTCTATGTTGCTCTATCAACTAAAGGTCTATCTATTAGTGCACAAAATAGGACTGCAGTAAGATCTAGCTAGCAAAACTTTTATCACTAGTTACATCCGCTGATGAATTAGAGCAAACATTTACAGACCATACTATCTTTTAGTATTATGAATTAAAAAAAAAATTCATTACTAGTATTGTGAATTTAAAAAAAGTTGACAATAGTGGAATAATTTAATCTACAAGGAGATCAGAGCAACTTGATGAATTAGCTTAAGTCTATGTTTTATTAGTAGCCTAGGTGAGTGGAAGTTATGAGACCAGCTAAATATGGATGTAGGCTAAACATGGGCTATCCAATGATTATGTTGTTTACAAATTCATTTTTGTGGTGGCAATGATTCAGAAATCATTGCTTTGTGGTTTTTACAAGATGACTTTTTTCATATTAATACATAATTATGATTATTTATGATGTAATATGTGGCTTCTCTAAGTTTTATTGTTCTATTAGAGTGGTTAGCATTGAGCTGCACATCATGGTAGCATAGCATGTAATTTCCTCTAGAAAGCCCTTGGTCAAGAGCTTTTATGTTAGTTGGCAATTGAACTTTGGAGTGATCAGTTAAGTTGTGTTTTTTATTTGCAACATTATAGTAGAATTGAATATTTTAGCATGAGTGGTCAGAGTAGTGATATAGGCAGAGCTAGAGTTGATCCATCATTAGGAAGGGAAGAGTTGAGTAAATTGTTGGAGTGAAGTAGTAGAGATGATAGAGAAAAGGCTATCATTGGTCTTTGTCTTGCAGACTCTAAGCTTCATCATGTAGATTTAGATAAATTGACTCAGATATTTGTGATTGTTTAAACAAGCTATTTGGACAAAAAGTTGTTAACACAAAGTTTTATTTAAAACTTCAACTATTTTGCTTCAAAATGTAGAATGGTATTATATTATCAACCTAAGGTCTCTCATTGGAAAACTTGCAAAAAGTTAAGGCTCCTATTGGTGATAATGAAGCCAAGGGCATTATGTTAAATGGTTTATTTTCCCAATGACGTAGTAATGTTGTGGATGGTGCTTATCTCAACTCAACTTCTCGCTTTGGAATGGTGCTTTGCACGAGAATTTTTTTTGACATTTTTGATTCGCTGCTTTGATTTTCTTTTTGATGCTGAAAAATGTGAATAAGATATGTTTTGTGAAGTTTCATTTAGGAGACAAGTTTGAGACTTGATATTGTGCTCAATATGGATTGCTGTCAAGTGAGGTTCAAAGTATGTGATTGAGAATTATACCCTTCACAGTCATTAGACAATTATAGAGATCTATCACATCTTTGAGGAATCATTGTTGAATAATTTGAATTTGTGATTTAAGAACATAGCTCAAAGCTACACCTTATTGAGGGTCACAAGACAACTTGATGGATCCTGGTTGGTTCGAAGAATGCTACTTCAGAGTTGCTAAAATGTCCTACCCTAAATAAATGGTAAACACAAAATAAATTCACAGTAACTAGTTTTATTTAAAAAATGCTACTAGCTAAACCACAATTGATGATTGAAAAAATAAAATCAAATTGTTTAGAAAGAACCTACATAATATATATTAGAGATGACTTGAAAAAATACCAAAACCAATTCATCAAGCCACTGAGAGCTATCATATCAATAAAAGAAAAAGATGAAGATAAACTCTAGTACATATGATAGGTACATGAGTACAAAATCCACCCAACAAAAAAAATGCATGATTAACACATTACAAAATATAGCAAAACAAGATTTTACTAGTTGTAGTGGGCATAGACGAGTATGTTTGCATGGACCTTGTTGCTGATAATGCACAAGGCAATACTGGACCACTGACTGAAGGAGGCGTCTGCACTTCATCATGAGCTAAAGAATACATTATTGTTAGCAAAGACATTTTCAATGGATAAAGATCAAATGGGATACTAGCTTGAAGTTTCCACAAAAAAAAAAAAGGTAAGTGTTATAATGTTGATGAAAACAAGGAAAGAGTTACTTACATGAAGGTTGTTGGCTACAACCCTCACCATGTTCACCATGTGATTTCACAACTGCCACATATTTCTATACAAGAACACATAAATTTAGAGATCATGATCCATAAGATACTATAAAATATTAACATATATTAAACTTATATTATTGCTTTAGTTAAATTACTACTTACCTTCAAAGATTAGACCCTACAGTCCAATTCTTTTCTCAATGCCTCTTTCTCCTCACTTCTGTCACCCTAGATGATAATATTAACAATTTCATCAGTGTATCTTTGTTTGAGTTGTTGGGCCATGAACATAGGGTCATCACTAAGGGCAATGTCATGTAGAAATGACGCCCGTATTTCAAATCACATTTGATCAACTATCATTCTAGCTTTTTCCTATCATTTGTCACATCAAATATCAGTAAAATTTCATCAAAATAACTCCAAAGCCATAAAGAAAAGAACATAATAATATGAAATTTGTTTCTATATTAACATTAAAAATTACAATAATTAATGTTTACCTCCACTGAAGGTGTGTGAGACGGTGCATCCATATCACCCTATGAAAAAGATTAGTAAGTCTTAGAAACCAGCAATGAAATTAAAGTAATAAAATTACCAAAAAAAATATTAATAACAAAGTAGATTGTATAAGTAAATCATTTATCTTAAGTTAGCCAAAAATTTTGTGTAACTAATGTGTATATCTAAAAAAGTATTTGACATGTTCTATTTAATGTATATATTTGCACATATGGTTTGGAAAGAAAAATTTCGTCATACATGACCCCATCATAGTTGACATTGATCCTACCTAGACAAAAATTGATCATCATGATCTTCATCCATGTCATCATCATCATCATCATCATCACCACCATCATCGTACTTGTCACTTTGATCATTGTCATCACCACCACCATCTTCATTGCCGCCATCATCATCTTTATCACCATCATTATTATGACCATCATTGCCATGATCATCACCATCTTCATCACCATGATCATGATTTTTATCAGCATCATCATTATCATTATCACCATTATTGTTAGCATGACCAAAATCATCACCATCTTCTTCTTCTTCATCACTGGGTAAGTGTCGTTCTTGATAATCATTTACTTCATCTTGTGCTTATTCAATATCTTCTTCTTCCATCACATTATACTTTACTGGCCTTCCTCTTGGGTCATGTCTAACAAAAAATGACCAACATGGTTTGTGTGGAACACCAAAGTTAAACACTTGCCCACATTGGTTTGAAAGAATATAGGCTCATCTCAGACTAGCTCAAATGACCTTGTATTAATCATAGTAAATCCATTATCATGTTCAATAACAATCCTATCATGATCATTTCAATTCATTGGTAGCCTATACCATTTGACAACAAATAGAAATATTTTGAATGAATTAAAGTTGCACTCAAGTATATCATCCAAAATGCCATAGTATCAATTTTTAGATTATTGATGATGTATGTCAGTTCTCGATGAAATATTGGTGATGGCAAAAACAACATTTATCCCAGAATCACAAGTTTTCTTCATTTTGTCTAACTTTTTTGTGCAAAATTTTTAATCATGGTAGTACATAGCTTTGTGGTGTTTGACCTACAATTATTCAAACATGTCAAGATTATTTGCATCGATCTATGAGTTGATATTTAACTTATGTCTCATGATTAGTAATCTAATGTGTACCTTTGTATCTCTTAAACCATATACTAGATCAAGTACTATTGATGTAACATTGGGATCTCCATTACGATGAGCTTCTTTAACCAATGATGCAACACGATCCCATGTTAATAAGCAACCATTTTCTTGAGGCTGTTCAATCCATACCATCATCCAATCAAATATTGTTTGCAATATACAAATGTAGTGCATTCCACTCGCGACCAACTATAAAGAAGACAATTACACCAGTTAGAAACAACTTATATATATTGATGATGGATAAGAATTATTAAACTACAAAAAAAAACTTATAATTACCTCTCACTCTCCTCAATCTACCTTTCCCTATTAAGTACTCCCCTTCAAATTTGCCATTAAAGTTGGGATCCCAAATGCGATCTACATGGATATTTCCTGCAAACTTTGGAAGATATTCACTAATGTACACCATAGTCTAGTATACCATTTATCCTCTACCATAGAAACCTTAGGACGTGCTCTTTGTCAAACCAAGCTCTTCATAAATTTCAAGTACCTCCCAACCTTCCACATTGACCTAGTTTGTATAGGTCCACACAATTCAATCTCCTCAACTTGATGTATGAGGTAGTGTTCTTGAGCATTGAAAAAGGTTGGAGGTAAACACATTTTCATTTCACACATAAGCTATGGAATTTTTCTCTTCCAATATTTTATATCTTTTTTATCAATTTCTTTAGATGATAACCACCTAAAAGAAATTCAACATGCAAAAACACATAAATGAGATTTCAAATAAAATAATACAATAGATTTTAGATAAAAATCTACAAATCTAAGAAAAAACACTTCTAACCTATGTATTTTCCAAGATCATATATAACTTGTTTAATACTATTGTCAAGTTGGTGTGGAAGGGATAGAGGTAGGACGTACTGCAATCATTAAAAAATGATCATTTCAATATATTATTAGATAATGCAATAGGTAGTACATTCAATTTTACAAATATATTATAAATAGAGAATATGACTTACCTTGACAAAGGTATGCCAATCATGTGTTTTCAACCCTGCCCCAAAATCACCTCTCTTTGATAGAAGACTGCTTATATTTGCAGAAAATCTTGTTGAAAATTTTTCTTTTTTTATAACTTCTTTTAATGCATCACTTTGTTTCTCTATTAATAACCAAGGAAGGGCACTTGTATTTATACGATCTCCATTGCTATTTGATTCAATGAAATCTTTTAGTGCATCATTGGATTCATGAATGTTAGTACAAATTTTGGTAATTTGTTCTCTATCACACCTTCCATCCAACATTTTCCATAGTGTCTCTGTTACATTCTTTCCAATATGCATAACATTAAACAAATATACAATTAAGAGATCCTTGTAATACGGTAACCTACTAAATTGAATAGGATAACTTTTTATTCCTCTAGGAAGTTGGTCATTGATGCCTTGGTGACCTTCATGAGCATCAATTATAGCATTAGTATATATAAGACAATATCAAAATACAAATTTTAAACTTCAGACGACAAATTGGACATTACCTCGATGATTTAATCGATCATATTCCAACTTCCATAGATAAGGTGTCATTTTTTGTGGCCTTGATGATGTCTCTTCTTTCCCATTGAAAAACTATTTTTAGGTAATTCGATACCTAAGGTTATTATGGAGAAAGTGTGTAAACTAATCGAATGTCTGCTTTCCTAAACTTCTCAAATGACAAGATTTCATCTTCAGACCACAAACTAGACATGCAAATTTTCTCTTTGTCTGAAGACCTAAAAGATCATGTACAATTATCATGCACAACTTAAGCATACAATAGTAATGTGTAAGCACTATAACAGACCAAAAATATGTGATCTTAACAATATAACCTACCGCAAAAATGAGTTAGCCCAAGGGCATCATGTATTCTCCATACAAGCATTGCATGGAATTGAAATTGTCAGTGTCTTGTTGGTCCAAAGATGTCATACATAGTGACACCATTCCATAGCTTTAACAACTTGTCAATTAGGGGCTCAATATACACATTCATATCTTTAACTTAGTACTTATCTAGTAATTGAATGAACATTAACATTACATAATTATTATGACTATTTTCATGCACTATTTATAAATTAATTTAGATAACTATAAAATGAAAAAATACCTAACACAATCATTGACAAAATTATGTGCTCCCTCTTTATGGACATCCAAGGATGAATGTTATTGTTAATAACAAAAATAAGCCACATTGAGTAAATAGATCTCATATCTCCATATGGATTGACACTATCCACTCCTAATGAAAGCTTCAGATTATGAGGTTCTTATTTAAAGTGTGACCATGTTTCTTCTATCTCTTTAAATGCAGAACAATCAGTAGGGATTCACATAATGTCATCTTGACTTCTATTGTGTGCATGGTAATCCATAAATTGTGTGAAGCTAGTGCACCTGAATAATTGTTGAAGATGTGGAATAATGGGAATGTACCAAAGAACTTCACGAGGCATCTTTTTTGTTATTTGATCTAACTGATATCTATTAATATGACAATCAGGGCATTTTGTTTCAAATTCATGTTGTTTATGATATAGAATGTGATCATTGAGACATGCGTGTATTGTTTGATACTTCATTCTAATCTAATTCATAATGGTAGATAATTCTCAGTACGAATGAGGTAAAATTTTTGATGGTGGTAACAAAAACTCACCTATCAACCTACAACAACAAATATGCATTGTTAATATAGTGAATAGTAATTGTATGCTAACATTGAGGATGACAAAAATGGCATACCTTAGCATATGTGACATTGCTACATTGGATAAACCATTCATAACCTTTAAGTTCACCAACAACACTATAGTTGAGAGTAGAGTTGTTTGGGAGCCTTCATATAAGGGCTTGTGTGCCTTCTCAAGTAAAGGTATATCAAGACCATCTTCATCATCATTATCAGATTCACTAGCACCATCATTTTGAGCCTCTTCATCACCTGCTTCAATACCATCTTCTTCAATCATGTCCTCTAGCACATTATCATCTTCTTCCATGGGAGTGTTATCCTCAACTTGGATATTCACACCTCCATGTTCCTCCACTAGGAAATCCACACTCAGCAATGGACAAAAATCATGGCCCCTTTCAACATGACCATGTTGCCTACAATGACTCTCAACTGTTGTGATTATAATTCTTCAATTCTTTAAGCCCTTACACTTTTTGCAAGGACAATAACATTTATTAGGTTTTCTTTAGAACTGAGACCACAATGCAACCATTGTCTCATTATTTTATTCTAGGTTCATATTGTTAGGCATGGTCTTTCTTCACAAGAAAATATATCTGCAAATAAATTGGACATGTAGTTAATATTTATATCTGCACATATGGAAATTGTTGATTAATGTTTTCAAATGTAACTAAAATGATCCTATAATTTCTAGAAGGCCTAGATGTTTACAAAATGTGGAGTTATAGACAAAGTATCTTAATTATTCGCAAAATTCCTCAAAGAGATGTCACAAGGTGAAAGTTACTTAGGTGCTATCAGCAACATGCTTTGACTAATCCTGATAGCAATGACTAATGTGATTAATGCATCAACTAATGAAGATGACTAAAAGATTGAAACATATTAATGTATAGCAATGTTTTTCTCGAGGAAATATATGCTCTTCAGTAAGATATAAAAGAAAATATGAATTAGATGTGATCTATGTGTGCTCCAGGTAGATGGACTTTACCTTTTGAAAATTGTTCAACAGGGGCATCATATTTTCATCAATTTATTAAGAGGTTTGTACACTTTAAGACTGGAGTAAGAGATAGTTATCATTATCCTAATGACTGCAGACTAAGTGTAATCAGACATTTCATTGTCAATGGTTTTACTAATTTCTCATAAAAATAAATAGACACTTGAAAGATGGGTTCTTGAAATAGGTTCCTATTTCAAGAACCCATCTCATTTCAAGAACACATGTCTTAAGAATCTATTCATTCTTTCCATTTCAAGAGTCCCTTCATTCTTTACATTTCAAGAATCCATTCATTTTTTTCATTTCAAGAACTCATCTCTCAAGAATCCATTCATTTTCATCACAAATAGCTTTTTGAGACTACTGCTCATGAAACATATGTTTTTGAATTTTTGAATTTGGATTTGAAGGACAACATAGTGAACTTGAAAACAATATCACAATAATGGAAGTTTTTAGTTACTCGAATAGAAGCTCATAATTTCTTTATATACGAAACTAACAGAGTGTTCCTTTTCTCTTTGTGTATTTAAGAATCTAATTGGAGTGTTTCTTTTCACTTTCTAGCAATCAATTATGTAGGACCTCAAAATTATTTATCCATCCCAGGAGGAGTGTAGGCATATGCTGACCTATCTAGTCCATCATAGGTTTAGACACTGGCTCAAGTTGGTGGACCATCTATATGCTTGAGAGCATAAGGTGTTCTGTAATAATCCTCCCCAGCTAAGAGGGAGTGTTAATTTTGTAGCTTTAGTTGGATTGAATTGGCCTAGTCATAATCCTTCTTTGGTTAATCATCAATTAGAAACTCTCTCTCTCTCTCTCTCTCTCTCTCTCTCTCTCTCTCTCTCTATATATATATATATATATATATATATATATATATATATATATATATATATATATATATATATATATATATATATATATATATATATATATATATATATATATATATATATATATATATATATATATATATATATATATATATATATATATATATATATATATATATATATATATATATAATTCTCTAATGATTATTAACTTAAGAATTTTCATAGAGACATGTCTCCTCTACTTATATTTACATATATTCAAAATCTACACTTGGAACACATAGAAAGAATAAGAAGTGTTATTACATTTGTAGTGATCTTATAGATTTAACAGTTTATGTTTTTGGAAGGACTGGTTTTTCAATCTCAATATATAAAATCAAGCTAATCATTTTTTTTGACTTAGTGTGAAAGCTGAACAGTTGTTTCTATTATGCACCTGTTCAAGACAAGGTTGCATGGGGATAGGGTACTGGTACAGGCATGGCTATGTTTTAAAATAGGGGATGGGGGTACTTGGGCATATCAATTTTTTTAATATAATTTAATATTCATTGAAAATCAAAAAATATGAGATCCAAAAATGGTTTTTGAAAACAAGAACAATGATAAAGTTTGCAGACCTTTGCAATATATTTGTTATAATAATAATATAATATAAACTAAATTCTTAGATGTATAATAGAGAAGGCAGACTTTAAACATGAACAAGAAGATCATAAGTCATATGACAATCACATATTGCAAATGATAAACTTCTGAGTTGAACAGTGATAAAGTTTACTATTAATCAATATTGTATCAAAGTTTCAAACTGATTATGTATTGAATTGAGCTTGATAAACAACAAGTTGATACACAGACAAAAAACTGAAACATAAATCAAAATTCTTAATCAAGGTCCTGAGCTATGATGCTCTCTATAGAGTACCTAGTACTTGGGTATATGGGTATGCATCATAGGGGTGTGAGTATGTGTACCCATGAAACCTTGGTTCAAGATATCTGAGGACTGGCAGGATTATTTTCTGTTGAGTTAATAATATTATGGAGTCTTTATTTTTCTTTATAAATTTTCTAGAGGGTTTAAGTAAATATTAATATTTATGAATACCTCATGTTTCTTAGTGTTGTCTTACATTTATTTTATTATTACAGTAGTAGAAAGTGTTTTGTTCCTTAAAATTTCATCCTACTTGATGATGTTGGTCCATTCCATGCATAATTTACAAGATCAAAGGAACATCCTAAGGGAGGTGTCTCTTGGATATACCATTGATGAATAATGTGTTGGCTGTGCACCAGTTAAATCAAATCAACTTTTCTCAATCTTGTATTTGGATTAATCCAAATCTTTGCTTTTTAGTACTATTTTTCTTTGCTTGTCCTTCACTTTCTAATCCCTCAACTTGCTACACCTACATGTATGATTGCATTTCTTAAGTTGGGGTGGCTATACTCACTATTTCAAGAACTTGTAAACTAGATTATACTCTATAACAAAATTCCTTAGATGTTTTCTCATAAATTGGCAAACATTGTAACTAGGGGAAATTAATGTGCCTGCTCAAAATGAACCAAAAATCAATTTTAGGCTATTTGGGGAGTTTTAGTAATAATATTTACCAATTGGTTGTAATGTTCTTTTTATGTATAGATATTTCCATTGAAAATAAAGTGGCTCAAATTTTCACAAACAATATTTCTTTCCTTTAGGAATTTGCAATTTTTTGTATTCCATCATATTAAACTTGGAACTGGAAACATAATTGTACATTATGACCAAATAATGTAATGTAAAACTTTGATATTGAAAAGATTCACTAGGATTTTTGAACTTCGTATGAATTTTTGAAAATAATCCCTAGCACTAGTGATTGAGTTTTTTAACAAGCATTAAAACTAGAGTTTTTCATAGTTTAACATAATATAATGTATCTAGATATATTTTTGTAATTGTTTAGGCCTCCAATGCTTATATGAATCTGACTGTAGAATACAACTACCATATTAACTTCCATGCTGCTCCAAAATTGATAGATACTAAAGGGTTTCAAAGTAAGTGTGCCATGCAATGCACTTAACAGGCTCCCATAGTTGTTGATGCTACTTGTCTCTAAGGATTACTTTAGATGGAAATAAGCATTGCATATATTTTTCATTCAGATCAGAATTGAATGTTATGTTGGGTGCTTCCTATTAAAAAAATGATAGGGCAACTTTTGATTATTCAAGGTTGTGGTTGTGACAATTTTATTTTCATTCTCCTTTCAAGTATGCTATGACTGGTCAGTGAACTCAAAAGAGTGATGTATATAGTTTTGGGGTGGTGCTACTTGAGCTTTTGATAGGAAGAAAACTAGTGGACCATACAATGACCAAGGGATAGAAAAGCCTTGTTACTTGGGTTAGTGTGATATTTTGGTTCCAAGTCTCCTCTTGGATGGGAAAAATAATAATCAAAACTTTTCTTAAGCAAGAATTCTTATGGAGAATATATATTTCATCTTTTCTTCTTTCATTTTCAAAAATTACAAAACACTATCAATGGTGATACATTACAATGATTCTATAGATAATGTATTCTAAAATTTCTCTTCCCTATTGTAGTAAGTCATTAACATACTTAATTTTTCATGCTAATGGCTTGCTGAGTATAGACATTGGTTTCGTTATGTACAATTTTATTTCACTTTTATGTAGTTGGGGATAATGATATATAATATATTCTATGCTTTTGCCATGCATATAGGAAAATCCAAGGTTGAGTGAAGAAAAAGTAAAGTAGTATGTTGACCCAAAGTTGAAGGGCGAATATCCTCCCAAGGTTATTGCTAAGGTGTGGAGCTTTTAATCCCATTCCTGTTTGATAGATTTTTTATGAAGTTATTGAAGTTGAATACCAAGGTGTAGCAGTGGATGATTTGTCCACTTGAGGCATACATTTTATGCTTTAGAAAATTTAAGTATGGAGAATGAAAGGTGATTCAATCACCAATTTGGTTTAAAAGTGTGGAAAATAAAAAGATTGAGGAAGCCCTAAATTACGAGGGTTTGAGGGCACAATTTAGGGATTTCTAGGTTCCAAAGTGTTGGAGTCTAATTTCTTTTGGAATTAAGCATTTGAAGACATAAGAAGACATTGTCCAGGAGTTGGGGTTGATAGGAGATCATCGAGGGGTAGTTCCTTCATAAATTTGGGTCATTTTTATGCATTAAAATTAGGGCATCAGTGTTGAATAGGTGTGTTGGTCCAATGTAACTATATGAAATTCATTGATATGTTTTAGAAAATTGAAAAGGTTATCCATAAATACTATTACCTTGTCAGGTATCTTGGAAGAAGTCTAAGTTATTTAGTTTTTTGTTCTACTGCCAGTCTACTAAACAACCTACTAGGCTTTTTGAATAGTTTGATGAAGAGTTGTGTGGATTGGGGGTCTTTGAATTGAATTGAATTTGGCTAAGGTTGGATAGTCTAGAAGAGTCTATCATGTTGATTGAGTATATTTATATGGTTATTCAGATCTAGCATACCCTGACTTCATCACAAACTATAAATTTTCCCCATTTATTGCAAACCAATTTAATGAGGCTCTAGTGGATTTGGAAAAAGGAGAATGCAAACATTTCTACTAGTATTCTTTTCTAATTCACATGTTTCTATTCAAGAATACATATTAAGTCACTTATAGGTATTCTCTTTTGTAGGTAAGTGTCAAGCCTCACTAACACTGTGGATCTTTTGTGCCAAAAGTGGCTCTTTAGACAAAGCTTCACAAACAGCCCATCCAACTCTACAAGCTCTACCACACCCAAAAAACTTATGAATGGTTAAAAAAATTTCATAAATCCAAAACTCTCTACATAAAATAAACCCTAAAATGGGGAAACAAAGAAAAAGGAAATAGAAATAACCTGCAGTCTCTGATTTTGCCTCAGCGAGTACTTGATTAACATTCTCTTCCATTAAATCTAGTGGTTGTAGTTGCCCTGCTATAGCTGAAATTATATGTTGACATCCTCCAACTCTACAAAAACCATGTGAAAACATAGAAAACCCCTTGATTTTACTCATTCATATCTCTAAGAAAATTGTACCAAATGTTAGTAAAAGATAATCTCACAATTTCAGATATTCGTTGGAACATTTTTAAGGCAATAAATTATTCCTACAAATATAACAAAGAAACAGGAGAATTCAAGAAAATATTTGGGCAAATTGAACCATTTCTAGTCTAAATCACTTGGAAAGAGCATAAAATTTCAATAAATTTTAAAGTAAAACATAAGACATTTAAATTTTAAATTTTAGAAAAAAGGCATTAGAAAGCACATTAATTTTTAAAAATTAGTTGAACCTTATCTTTGCAAGTTTACAATTTAATAAGATCGGAGAAGAGAGGGTTAGAAAGAAAAAAGGATGGTTATTAGAAAATTATCATACAATTATAGGAGCTAGTACTAGACTGGAATGGAATGTAATTAAAAAAAGGTTGTATAATTTGAAACATTTTCAGATGTTTTTAGTGGTATTTGTATAATATTTATCAACAAAAAATGCATATACAAAAATAGATCAAGAATTTATATGATAGTAGAAGATTTGTACAAAAGCATTTAAATAATGTATTTCACTTAAGGAGCTTGAATAACTGCATATTATACACCTTGATTCTTTTAGAGAGTTCAAAGTCCCCTGGAACAACTAGTTGAGATTCTTTACAAAAGAATTTTTAAAAATGCTTTGGTTTAAATCACATAATTACAATAGAGTGGAATTTAATAAAATATTAGAGAAGGTTGATACATTTTCAAGATATAGTAGGATTTCTATCAAATTCAACTCAAACAAAGGTTAAATCTCTCAAATTCAACAAATAAAACAAAAAAATTGCCTTAGTTTGTACCACTCCTATAATAAAAGACGCATTTATTCTTTTGAATGACATTAGAGGATTTGTATCAGATATGTTGTGAAACTGATAGTTCAACGATAATCAAATTTGAACAAATTAAAACACTTTCAGGATCAAGTGTGAAAATTAGAGCAACAAATTTTTATCACTCTGTACTTACAATTTGCTATTTTTCTTATATGTTGAAGAAAACCCTAAGTCGAGCCGAAGGCAAGTTGACTGCTTTTACTTTTGCCTCTATAGGATCTGCTTCTATTAATGCATTTGGGATTGCCCTAAAGTTTTTGCAATTTCAAAAGCAAAGAGATCATCTCACATGCATAGGTTGATAGACTTATCATAACATGAAACAACATATGGTCCAATGCACACAAACAAAGGAAACTCTTGAGAGCACAACAAAATTTTTATTCTTTTCCCAAATTTGATAAGTCTAGTATCACATTAATAGTATCCAATCACATTCTCTTCAAAACCCTTGTGAAAACACAGAAAACTCACGCGTGTGAAAGACAAAGTAAGAAATGTTTCTTTTCTTTTTAATGTATAAGCCTCGTGTTGGTCAAAATTTTGACCAACATGGGGCTTACATGTAAAAATAATAATTTTTTTCCCTTAACATTCTAACCAACCTAAACTTATTTAGTTAATGGTCAAAAATTTTGGTAGAAAAATGAGGTTAAATGTAGTAGTGCAACATAAAGACAAGTGTTGAAATAACCATAAACATCAATCACATGAGTAATAAATAAGACAAGTACACAAAGCCATAAATCCCTTGCACTCCAAGTGGACAAGAATTCATTTTGTTCAAGTGTTGGACTTGGAGCAATAGGAGCCTGTATAACTACATCAAAACTAGGAGCCTACGTATTAATTCACTAAAAAATTCAGCTATGACCACTTTATTGGATTGTTAACTTACTCATGATGCTTTTTATATATTGGAAAGTTAATTTACCCTATAGAGTTATTGTACTAGGTATTTCTTATGCAACTTATGTGTCTCAATCTGAACTTCTTACTAAAAAATTATAATTTTTGAATCTTTATTTATAGTGTAAAGTAAGTTGTATTTTTTTGAATTATTATGGATAGAAATCTACATCATCCAATACCAATAAAGAGTGGATTTAGGATGTTTACAATAATGTTATCACAAAATGACATACAAGATGATGATATATATTCTAGAAATGAATAACTCTTTGATTTTGTTCCAAGTACTCAAATAATGGATGAAACAATCATCTCTCATTTTTATCAAAATATGGAGAGGTAAAATGAAGAAATACTACCATGTAATCCATTTGAACAACAACCAAAATTTCAAGAAAAAACACCTATGGTTTATTCTACATAGAAAGGAAGGACACGATGGACTATTTCTAACACCATGGTCCTTGTAGAAGCAAAGCGCGATAAGAAAGACACACTTTCAAATGGTGGGTTAATGAAGAAGGATAAAAAATCTACTAAAATGTGGCAACTTGTGGAGGAATATTGTTCTCATCATGGACTCTTTTAGACAACAAGTCAATGTCAAGATCGATGAGCATGTTTTGCCAGACTAGAAGAGAGTAAGAGATTATGAGTTACGTATTCCCTTTGGCCATGATAATTATTAGAATATGACAAGAAAAGAAAGAGTAGAAATAAAAACTTCCATAAAACTTCCCAAAAGAGCTTATGGATGCAATGGAAACAAATTTTAGGACTAGTAGACTTATTGATCATGGAAACATTACTATTGATACTTCTTACAACACTAGTAAATCCAATGAAAAGAACTTTTTTCCAAATGAAAATCCTCCAATAGATGAATTTGATACAATGAATGGAGTATGTCAAGAGTTAGTACACACTAAAAATGAAATTGAAAAAGGATACATATGAAAAGAATGAGAGAGAACTCCAAAAACAACTAGCATAAAAGATACAATTGTTGAAAATAATAGAGTTATTTCTACATTATAGCTTGTTGAAGAGGCTTGCATGAAATTTCATGAAAAAGACTATGCTCTAATGGAAAGGTGTCATGAAATAGACTATGCTCGAAAGGAAATGTTGTTGAGTAAGGAAGAAAAAATGATGACAATTTGTTCAAATTGGAAGAACAAACATACAATGTGTAGAGGAGCCTAGTTGCTATCCTTAATTTTATATGTCAAGCAATGGTTAAGATTTATGAATCATTTTTAAATAAAAAATGATTCGGCTTAATTTTACTACTTATATAGGTTACAATTTTGTATGATATTTAAAAAATATTTTGTTTAACATTTGAAATTATTGAACTTTCTTGCCTTGTGCACTAATTTCATGGAATACTTGTGCTTGATTTTTATTTAAATATAAAGTTTAGACTTTCATATTTCATTGACATTTCAAAGGTGGTTGCTTCATAATTTATTAGTCTATAAAACATTTGGCAAATTGAAACTTGATTTAATTTTAGTAACCAAAAAGTTTGTGGAAAGATGCCCCTACATGGTAAGCCTCACATAAGTTTAGCATTAGAGGTTTTGTTATTCCTTTCTAAGAAAATGGTTGTGATGGATATTCTCTTATTTTTATTGAGCAAAAATAATTATTAGTCCAATAGTCACAAACTTTCCATCTTTCCTGTTTTACATCCTGTTGGTAAACAGATTGTCCTTTTAAATAAATTCTCAAAATGCCCAAATCTGAAAGAACAATTAGATCCCAACAGTTGGATAATCTATCATGAGATTGATAGATTTCCTCTGAATTGGAAGGTACAACTCCCTTATGAAATGATATGCAATGAATTTGTTTTATTGCATAAACTAACTGGGTGCGTTCTTAACCCGAGAATGAAAGAGGAAAACCAAGTCAATCCTAGGCAACATTAACTCAAGCAAAATTTAGATCCTAAACCTAGCCAACTTCGAGAACTCACACATCTTATGACTCCTCGGCATTGATGATGCAATATGAATTCAATGAATGCAAATGCAAATGCAATGTAAATGAAATTAGAACAGAAGGTCATCTATTTAGGTTCTTGTAATAGAAATGGCTGCAAACACTTCTTATCCACAACACATTTGCTATCCAATTCTAAGGTGTAAGATAATGCCCAAAATTGATTAATGCAACTCTCTGATTGTGAATAATCAGAAAAACCCCTTTTAAACTCTCTAATTTAACAAAAGATATGTCTTTATTATGAACATAGCAAATAATGATGCTCTGATCATTATTACTTACAACTCAGTATCAAATCTATTACAAAAATGGAATAGAAAACCCCCCAAATGCAAGAAACAAAAAATATAGAAATTAAACGTGTTCCTCTCCCTGCTCTAGCTCTCTGACTGTATGTCAAAAAAAGAAGAACCCCCTGGACAGTAAAGAATTGACACCAAGCATGATTGTCTCTGCAATCTCCCTTCATACCAACAATTTTCCAACCCTTCATTAATCATTAGCCCTATACATATAGAGATGAGAGATGACCACTACAATAGGAATACCAATCGGTTCATCTCCACAGAAGAAAAATGACAAGAAGTTAATTTTTCATTTACAAAATCAAAAGAAAATGAAAAAGAGACATTATTTTGATCTCTTCCCCTTTTCCATTTTTGCTCTATATGCCCTGGCAGCAACTATAATAGGAATTAGCTCATCATTGCTAGACATGTGTACATTGGTGAATCTTAAGATCCATTTTGAATGCTCTCAAGCTAATTCTTTTACAAAATTCATTTGACTTTTTAATTCTTCAGCTGCCACATGTATGCATCCACTCAATGTCTGTAAATCTGTTATTCTGTTTTGACTATTAAGAGCGATGCTTGACAGGTTACTCAAATATACAAAGAAGTTATTTTTCATCACTTCTATTCCAATCAAAGCCTTTCCTTGACCACTAGTCTGGGGTTCAGAATGCAGTCCTTTCATTAACTCGAAAGCTCTGTCCTGAGTCTTCTTTACTTTATCTTCTGTTTCCTTAAGCCCCTTTTCTACTTCTTGAATCATCTCCTGTTTGAATTGCATACCTTGAAGCCATTCAAATAGGGGTTCATTACCTTTCTTCAGAAGCTTCGCTTCAACTGCTTCTTTCGCCTTCATCTGAATAATCATCTTCAGAAGGGAAACACACTCTTCACATCTTCCTCTCTCTATGGCCAGAGTATGTTGATTAGATATGAGGTTATCTTTCTCAGTCTCTACTTGAATGATAACATTTCCAATTTGATCAATCAACATAACTCCATCCGAATTGAGCTTGTCAATCCATTCCTTCCCGATCTGACCGAAATGTCGGTCTTTTTGTAGGTGGGAGATGAAGGCTTGTACTTCCTCTACCGTGGGATTTTTAGCAATAGGTACGCTAGTAATAGTTGCCAATGGGACAACTAACTGCCTAATGAACCTCTTAAGCTCTTCTATCTCAGATTTCATTATGATCTTTGACAACTTGAGATCCTCCAATTGATTTTCTATGATCTCATTCCTCGATCTACATAGGCCCACCTTTGTATCGTGCCTAGCTTCTCCAAGATCAATAGAATGCAGAGTAAAATCTCCAGGAGTCAGGTCTTCAATTCACCCTACCTTACTGGGTTTGGCAATCTGCATGGTCAGATGTCCTGTTTCTGGATCTTGCCCCAGAACTGACAAAGTTTTCTTCTTCTTGACCTTCACCATGGCAGAACCAAAGCGAACTTCCTGAGATACAATGTCCTTTGTAGGAACATGTTCATCTTTCCTTTTCCTTTTTCTTTTCAGTGAGTCTTCAAGCCAGGACTCTGTTCCAATTACCTTAGAAGCTGCTCCTAATGATTCGATGCTAAACATCTTCTTCTTCACTAGAGTCTTCACCATTGTTTCCGCGGAGAAAGGATTCTTTGAATCTCTAGAAAGAAGTCTAGATGAGCTTGGAACTTTTTCTTCCCCTTGTGTTCCTCCTTCAGCCTTGTCAAATTCAATGGATTCACTGCTACTAGAGTCTCCATCTCCAACCTCTACTACCTAAATTGGAGAACCAGATGGTTGCAAAATGGGAGTCTTCTCAGATAGAATAGGACTATGATGAGGAGATGGAAGTGGTGTAGTATGAGGAGAAGGGACAGGTGTATTCTATGGAGATGGAGATGGGGAAACATGACGAATGAAGATTGGAGGAGAACCACTATCTTTTTCCTTATCAGTCTCTTTTTCTTCAGCAGTAGACTGGGTCCCAATAACTGGCAGAGAGCCACCTTGACATGTCAGAGATATGGGAATGTTCTTTTCAGGTGGTTGATCTCCTCCTCCTGTAGGCATAGCTGGTCGTTGAGTGGCTGATATTGATACATTGGGTGTGGCACTATGAGAAGAAGTGGGAGTGGCAGCAGCTAGAGATTGTTGAGAAGCTTTTCCCTTACTTCGGCCCTTCTTGGTTGTCCACTCTACCCATTTTCCTGTACTTTTGACGATCCTAGCCACCATAACATTGAGATCTTAATCTATATTAGTGTAGGGCTCTGAACTGACTAGGGTATTTCTCAACCTTGTTAAATATGTATTTCTATACATATTCTGGCCATCATCCTCTAGCCCTTCTACATCCAAATTGATACCATAAGTTTTTACTTGATCCACCATGAATCTAGCAAAGGCACGATCTCTACTCTCCAGCTCATCTTTACAATTTTCCCAGTAGTCTTCTATGGTGGTGATATGCTTGATCGTGCCTCAAATCTAAAGCACATCTCGAGCATACCCATTCGGGTCAAACATGGGTCTCAAAACTTTATACTCTTGTAATTTGAACCTTCCTTCAAACGCTTTCACCATGTTCTTAGCATCTGACCTGGATTCATAACTGTAAGCTCCAACCTTCATAGGGAATTCATATCCCTTCTTTCGCAGTCTAACACTTAACGCGTTCACCTGCAGAACCTGTCTCATGATCTCCATCAACACGATCATGTCATCCGAGTATCTAGGAATCTTCAAGGGAAAACCATCGAATGCTGCAAGACACAAATAGGAAAAGGATGAGAATTGTATAAAAAAGCAACCAAACTGACTGATTACCGCCATTGCTTCTGGGCTGAATCTCCACTCTGGACACCCTTGGAGTTCCTTGCAAATTCTCATACTGAATGCATCATTAACTCTGATAAAATATGCATAGCTTTTTTCTGCAAGCACGGATAAAATTCATAACTTTTAACATTTTTTGGTGCATCCTCAATTCTAGGGAGGCCTGGCCATAACTGTAAGGAAGCCAGCATATATCTCAGGAAGGAAGACATATAAAATGAATTATAAAACTTGGCTGCACTGAGAGCCCTAGATAATTGCTCACTGACCTCAAATGCCCAGTCAATATACTGTGAATCCGAGCAAATTAATTTGCACCAAAAAAAAATATTGCTCTACAAAATTAAAGGCATCTACCTCACCTTTGAGTCGATGCAAAAGAACCATAATATCCACAATCTTTGGCTTGAGATCAGTGCCAAAAAGGGTTTTAGGGACCTTACTCTTGACTCCCCTTGGTTTCTGGAACCAAGACTTCCTGATTTCTTTCCTCCATACCATCTTTTTCAAAGAGAATTACGATATGGCTCCTCCAACTGTCAGTGTGGAGAAACCCTCAAAGTTTTGGGATTTATAGACAGTTCACCACTGCTTGGCTATCAACTGAAATCAATACACTCTGATCAGGCAACATAATCTGCTTAGTGTCTGGATTGTAATAATTGATACATTCGACAATCAACTCCTAAGCTTGAACTGCCACAGGAAATCCAGTTGCCTCCACCAGTCCACTGCCGCGGAGCTTCTCAGTAATATGATGAATTGGTTCAGTCCTTATCCTTCTTTGAAAATCTAGAATATCATAAAAGCGGAGTGAAGTATCTGTGATGTTCTGCCATGTTGATCGGACTCCACCCAAACCATCAAATTCAGAGAAATGAGCCATTTAATCAAACAAATGTAGACTATGAAACTTGAGAATGTAAATGATTGTGAGAAATAGCTTTGCAAGTACTGTATTAGCAATGTTCAATTCAACAGCATAACGATTCAAAGCAAGAAAATGGTAATTTGAAAATCGGTTATACTGTTCTTTATATAGAAACCTCAATTTACCCGTTAGGTTTTCAGGATCCGTGCCACACAAGTGAAATAAATGATCAATCCATTAGACTGATGGTTATAACGGGTTCCTCCATGTATTTTCACTTTTTCGTTGGCTTAACGGTAACTTCCTTTATTACTGACTTACTTTCCCATTTTAACCCTGTTTCGAAAAAACCAAAATGAAGTACTCCCTAGGGTGAAATCCGCTCAACTCAATTCTGCATTTAGACTCCTTTTCAGATGTGAGTATTCACTTCCCTTGTATCCTTTAGGCTTCTTGTGATTGATTTGTTACATAACCAAGCCTGCAAGATTAATTTTTTGGACAATGCGGAAAATCGCCTCTGAAGGTAGAAACTTCGCAAAGAAGGCAATTTCACATTTTCCACGAAGCCTCCATTTAGTATTTTTTGTCTTAACTATTTCGCTTTAAGCCTTCGAAAAATAGAAAAAGTACTTCGCCAATGAAAGTGGGGCCCACTAACTTCCTTTACTTTCTTTAGTTATGCCTGTTCGAAAAATTGACTTCTTGGTGCGAAAGCTTGTAAAAGGAGAAGCTATTTTTCAATTTTCCACAAATATTCCTTTTACTCATCTCAACAGGTTTTATATCATTCACGTCATTGAAACATCCCAAACTTTAGATGATCTTAAGAAAAACATAACTCTTCTTTTTGAATCCATCCTGTAGACTGTATTTACATTTCTGGCGGAGTTTAACCTTCCGACTATGAAAGTCCGCAGGAGGAGAAGTCAGTTTTGAGTTTTCCGTCAATGCCTTTTTTGATCACTTTGGCAATTTCTGAATGATTCCTGTGCTAGAATATGATGATAATCAATTGACTTGTCTATAACTTCACTCACCTTTCTATTTTGAAATCTGCAAATCATATTCAAAACTCATTGCAGAATTTTACCTTCAAGGTGCGAAAGTCCACAAAAGGAGAAGGCAAAATTGAAATTTTTGCCCCTTCATCTTTCTTCATATTCAGTCTGTATGATCTGCAAGTAAATTTATCTAAGGTAGTATCCTTTGAGAATCTCCATTGAGCAAGGATCTAGACTACCCAAATGAACTATGACCATGAGGAAATAAAAGAAAAGAAAAGACGGCAGCACAACAAAACTTAAAGAAAAACAAAGAACAAAGGAAAGGAAAAGCGGAAAAGGGGAAGACTAACTAAAGCACACACAAAACACTAAACCTACTATATTACAATACAGGGGTTATGTGTTTTCAATTTGAAATTTGATAGAGCTTCAAATCCTGACCATTGTAGGTCAGGGGTAGTAATTCACCATCTTCATAGGCCAATTTGAATGAATTGTTCTCAAATGTTGGATGAATTGTGAAAGGACCTTTCCATAGAGTGTCAAACTTTTTATGCATTCCTTTAGGAGCATTTCTCTTATCCCAGAGCAATACGTTGTCTACCACCATAAATTTATGTGGTCTTGTTCTTTTATCAAATAGTTCTTTCACTCGCCTCTGGTGTTGCGTAATATGGTCAAAAATTTCTTCTCTTTCCTCTTCAAGTTTACTTAAATACAACATTCTCTTTTCCAGGTCATCTTTATAAATATCATCTTCAATCACTGTTTTGAGTTTGTTCGTGGCCAGCTCTAGAGGTAGAGGTAAATTTGCTTCAGTTCCATACACCAATTCAAAAGGAGATACACCAATTGCTCTCTTGGGTGTCACCCTATCCGCCCAAAGTGCTTCAAAAATTTTCTTGTGCCAGTTCTTTTGATTATCTGAAACTAGCTTCTTAACGATATTTACTAAGTTTTTGTTGCTAGACTCAGCCTGGCCATTCCCTTGAGGAAAATAATCTGATGAATGACCAACACTTATTCCATACTTAAAACAAAAATTCGTAATTTCAATTGAAGAAAAATAGGAAGCATTATCCGTTACTAATTTGATAGGAACCCTGAACCTAACTAAAATATTCTCCTTTATGAATTCACATATAACTTCAGAAGTGGTGTTCTTTGTAGCTTTGGCCTCCACCCACTTAGTGAAGTAGTCAGTCACAGTTATTATGTATTGGTGACCAGCACTGGATACTAGATTGATAGGACCAATAAAATCAAGGCCCCATTGCTGAAAAGGTCCTTCAATTACAACAGGCCTCAACGGTAGGGCTGCTAGCTGAGGATGCCTAGAGAACATTTTACATTTTTCACACTTTGAAACCCAAGCATATGCATCTTTAAACATTTCGGGCCAATAGTAACATTGTCTTAATATCTAAAAAGTTGTGACTGAAGAAGAAAAATGTCCACCACAAGCCTCATCATGAAAGGTCTTCAACAACTTTTGTTGTTGTTGTTTATCCACGCATCTAAGAAAGGTGCCATCAATAGCTCTTTTGAAAAGTTTACCATCCCAGATTACATATTTGGTTGCCTTCAGCTTAAGGTCTCTCCTTTGTTTTGCATTGAGGCCTTCGGGACATTCACCATATGTTAAGAGATAGGAGATGTTTTCAAACCATGGGTCATAGAGACTTACAGGTAACACTAGTTGTTTTTCACTTCGTTCCTTTGACTCACCAGCAATTTTATTTTCTGCAATTGCTTTACATAAAGCATTCCCTCGTACCAGCTTAGTAGGCTTAATCTCTATGTCATATTCTTGTATCTTTGCTATCCATGCTCCCCTGACATTGCAACCTATATCTTGTTGAGTCAATACACTCTTAACTGCTATGTTTGGGACAAAAACTATTGAACGTGAATGCAGGATATAGAACCAAAAAATTTTAAGGGCTTTAACCACTGAAAAAGCATGTTTTTCGATCTGGGAATATTTGGTTTCATGATTCTTTAGGGGAATGCCCATGAAAGCAATGGGAGCTTGTATTCCTTCCTCATTTTCCTGTACAAGGATAGCTGACAATGTATGTTCAGAAGCATAGCAATAAATAATAAAGTCTCTTTTATAACTTGGATGACACAATACAGGGGCATTGGCAATAGCAATTTTTATATCTTGGAACGCCTGTTTTCCCACCTCATTCCATTTGAAGTTTGAACTTCCTTTCATCATATCCACTATGTGTTTAGTGGTTTCCGCAAAATCAGGTACGAATCTTCTGAGAAAATTCACCTGACCAAAGAAAGATTTAACCCTTGTTTTACTTGAGGGTAGGCTTAATCTTTGAATAGCTTTCACTCTTTCAGGGTCAATCTTAATACCTTCTTAAGAAACTATATGACCAAGGAGTTTTCCTTCAGTCACACAGAAAACTGACTTCTTAGGATTAAGGGATATCCTATGTTCTTTGCATCTCTGTAACACCTTCCTTAGATCTTCCATATGATTTTTCCTTTTCTTTGAAAACACAGTGAGATCATCTAAATATATAACTATGATCTGATCGTTCATATCTACAAAGGTTTTACTCATACATCTTTGGAAAGTTGCTCCAGCATTGATCAACCCAAAAGGCATCCTGTGATATGTGAATGTACCCCAAGGAGTAGTAAACATTATTTTATGTTGATCTTTCTCTTCCACTTCAACCTGGTTATAACCCGAAAAACCATCAAGCATAGACATCATTTCTGAGCTTGCTACCATTTGTAGTAAATAGTCCATATTAGGAAGAGCAAAATTATCTTTTAGAGACGCTTGGTTCAAATTGCGAAAATCAACACATATCCTTATCTCTCCATTCTTCTTCCTGACGAGCACTATATTAGCTATCCAATTGGAGTGATGGATGGGATATATTATTCTTGCTTTCAACATTTTATCTACCTCCCAAAAAATGGCATCTGCAACCTTGGGGTTATAATTCATTTGTTTCTGTCTAAATGGGACTACATCTGGCTTAAGTGGGATTTGATGTTTTACTTTCCAATCTCTGTAACTCTTCAAGTCTTCATAACTCCATGCAAAGACATCTTTGTATTCTTCAAATAGTTGCTTTGCAACTTCTCTTTCTTCAGGAGTACAACATTTTCCAAGATTAATCATTTTAGGATCATCAACCTCTCCAATGTTCACTCCTTCGTATTCACCTATAGTAGGTCCTTTTTCTATTCTCTTTTGTTTTATATAAGAATCATGTCTATTGAACAGTTTTTCCAAAGCCACAAAATATGGGGGAATGATATTACCTTTCAACTGAACTTCACCATTTTGATGATGTTTCGTATTTTCATGCTCAAAGCTGAGCTTGTCATTCTCAAGGAACAATTGCAAACTTTTATCATCACTGAAGACTTGCCATGATTCTGTGTTATCTGGGACAGCAGACCGATACACAATTTCAATCTGATACTTTTTGTCTTTGAAATCTGGATGAGGAAGTAATAGAGAAGCTGAGACCGCTAATGAATCAACTTTAGCATTCATTTCTCTCGGTACCGCTTCAATAGAAAAAGCCTCCAAACCTTTAATTTCGTCCCATACTATGTTTCTATAATTTTTCAATTTGTGATTTTTAACAGAGTATTGTCTTTTTATCTGTTTCACAATAAGCTCTGCATCACCTCGAGCTTTTAAAATCTTTACTCCTCCGTCCTTTGCTAACATGATTCCTTGAAGTAAGGCCTCATATTCCGCAGTGTTATTTGTATTCCCAAATTCTAATTTGAAAGCTAAAGGTTCAATTTCTTCTTCTGGGGATATCAATACGACACCCGCTCTAGATCCTGCAGAAGCACAGCTTCCATCAAATTCCAGTGTCCAAATGCCTAACAGATCTTTATTTTCATCAGAAACCTTCGCAATATGCTCTTCATTTGTTTGTTCATCTAGGTCTCTTTTAGTAAAGAGCATGTAATTACCAAATTCAAGCTCTTGGTACAAAATTTGGGCTTTAGGATCGTCTGACTTTAAAACTGTGAATTTAGCCTTTTCTTTGGGTTCCAATTTCATTTTCTTGTTTCCAATGGGTATCACAACTTGAGACCAGTCTAGCTTTATTTCACCTCCCAAATCTCGACAGAAACTTCTACTCAATAATAGTCCATAACTAGCTGGGATATCAGCTACCAGGATAGTCAATAAGAGCTTCTTCTCGGGATGTGCAGCTAAGGCTACTTGAGCATCTTTAATTTGCCCAACTAAGGGGACCTGTTTGGCATCCATGGAGTAACACCTACCATGTACCTTAGTGAGATTGAGTCCTAAGGCTTTGGCTACAGACTAAGGCATAACGTTATCTGAGGCACCTGAATCTATTATGCAGTTACTTAGCTTGCACCCATTGATATATAGTGAGATATAAAAAGGTTCAGGTTTTTGTCCCGAAAATGTTGCTAAGATGGTAGAGTCTTCCTGATTGAATAGGTCAGATGTTAAGGTCTCCTCTTCTTTCTCAACCGTCACATTATGATTAAGATTTGGGACATCATTTTTACATCTATCTACTAGCTTTTTTAACTTAGCAGGGTGAGATTTCAAATAATCGATAGTAGAAATTTGAACCTTTGATTCTTCACAGCATTGAATAAAGTCAAAAGATGTCTTGTCTTTACTCATTAAAGTGGAGGATGTCCCTTCATCAGTATGTGCCTTGCTCAAAGAAGGATTGGAATTATCTTTGTGAGGGTGAGTAGAGGACTGATTCTTTATCCTCTGCTCACGATTCAGCACTGTGTATGAAGTCCCATCAATGGTTGCATAACACTCAGCCTTAGATTCAGAATCCGATTCATATTCTAAAAATAAATTTCTAGAGTTGTCATTTGAGTATGGATCAGGCTCTGAACTAGGACTTGCACTATTCAATTCCTCAGTGGATAACAACTGCATCATGTGCATAGTTTCTGGACAACTAGTACTATCATGGTCTGTAGTCAGATGAAAAACACACATATTTCCCTTTTTAGCCACGGCCTCAATTCGTAACCTAGGTTGTGCACCTTCAAGCTGTGGGAATTTTCCATCGTTGTTCCTTCTTGGTGGATTCTCATAATTCCTCTGATAAGACTAATTAAACCCAGGCAATTGTCTCTTCATGGCTGTCAATTCATTTGATAATTTTTGTATCATTTCCTTAGATGAAGTAGTATTGCTAGAGCTTCCTTTCTTTTGAATTTATCACTTCCATTTTCTCACGAAAATAAGATCATCTTCGAATTCTATGGCCTTCCTTTGCGCATCTGCTAAATTTGTGGGATGAGCTCTCCTTAGATCATAATTGATATCCGGAGGCATAGCACTAATGAAGAAAGTCTTCATGTTACCAGCCGTGGATCTATCAGCAGCGGGAATTCTACTATTAATCTTATTAAACATAGCCACAAAATCCCTCATGCTTATAGCTCGTTGCTTCTTAATCGAAGTCAATTGTGTCAGTAAGGCATGTTCATCTTCCATAGTTTTGAACCTTGCCTCAAATTCGGTTATCATCGAGTCCCAGTCAGTTATGGAATTATCAGGTAAATGGTAGAACCAGTCTGCTCCATCCTCCGTAAGGGTCTCTACGAATAATCTCACAGCAACATCTTCATGTCCCACCCCTAATATATGGGTAGCTGCAAAGAAGGCTTTAATGTGTTCATCTGTAGTAACTTTCCCATCACTCGAGAATTTAGGAAAATTCTTCCTTGAACCCGATGGAAGTGGGTGATAAGCATTTAATGTTAATGGTCCTATCTCTGTGGCCCATGGAGCAACCATGATTGTTCTGGCAATGAACAGAGGAAAATTAACCACAGAGGGAGTGGTGATTCCGTGTAAGGCCAATACTTGACAGGTAGACTGAGAAGCACTAGTGTTCTGATTCCGAACAGGGGAAGGTGGTCTACTTCGACTCTTCTGTTCACCTTTACACTTTGGAACTTCTAGGATGGGAAAGCCAAGTTCTGTAAGCTTATCAAAAATGGGGTCTTGCCCACCTTGTTCCTTGGTACTTCTTAAGAACCTTTCCAGGATGCTGGGTTTAGTTTATCTCTGAGCCTATTGTCTGAGTTATCTTTCTGCTCTCCAGATCTCTCTCCTTTGAACAGCTCGTTCCAAGTCTTCAGCTCTTCTTTCTTCTTCCTCTAATACCTGGCTAGCATTCTGATAGTGTTCAATATTCCTTCTGTATCTCCAAACAAAAGTATTCAAGGATGAAATAATGTCCTCTTGATCATCTTGAAAACCAAGGTTAGGTTGGAGCACTGGAACTATGTTTTCATGAGGTAGTATGATTTTTCCTCATGACATAGGTTTTTCTGATCAAGCGGCTGTTCGTCTCCCTAGTGGAGTCACCAAAAATCTGTTGGTAAATAGATTGTCCTTTTAAATAAATTCTCAAAATGCCCAAATCTGAAAGAACAATTAGATGCCAACAGTTGGATAATGTATCATGAGATTGATAGATTTCCTCTAAATTGGAAGGTACAGCTCCCTTATGAAATGATATGCAATGAATTTGTTTTATTGCCTAAACTAACTGGGTGCGTTCTTAACCTAAGAACGAAAGAGGAAAACCAAGTCAATCCTAGGCAAGATTAACTTAGGTAAAATTTAGATCCTAAACCTAGCAACTTTGAGAACTCACACATCTTATGACTCCTCGGCATTGATGATGCAAGATGAATTCAATGAATGCAAATGCAAATGCAATGTAAATGAAATTAGAATAGAAGGTCATCTATTTGGGTTCTTGTAATAGAAATGGCTGCAAACACTTCTTATCCACAACACATTTGCTATCCAATTCTAAGGTGTAAGATAATGCCCAAAATTGATTAATGCAACTCTCTGATTGCGAATAATCAGAAAAACCCCTTTTAAACTGTCTGATTTAACAAAAGATTTGTCTTTATTATGAACATAGCAAATAATGATGCTTTGATCATTATTACTTACAACTCAGTATCAAATCTATTACAAAAATGGAATAGAAAACACCCCAAATGCAAGAAACGAAAAAATATAGAAATTAAATGTGTTCCTCTCCCTGCTCTAGCTCTCTGACTATATGTCAAAAAAAGAAGAACACCCTAGACAGTAAAGAATTGACACCAAGCGTGATTGTCTCTGCAATCTCCCTTCATACCAACAATTTTTTGACCCTTCATTAATCATTATCCCTATACATATAGAGATGAGAGATGACAGTTACAATAGGAATACCAATCGGTTCATCTCCTTAGAAGAAAAATGACAAGAAGTTAATTTTTCATTTACAAAATCAAAAGAAAATGAAAAAGAGACATTATTTTGACCTCTTCCCCTTTTCCATTTTTTCTCTATATGCCCTGGCAGCAACTATAATAGGAATTAGCTCATCATTGCTAGACACGTGTACATTGTAGAATCTTAAGATCCATTTTGAATGCTCTCAAGCTAATTCTTTTACAGAATTCATCTGAATTTATAATTCTTCAGCTGCCACATGTATGCATCCGCTCAATGTCTGTAAATCTATTATTCTATTTTGACTATTAGGAGCGATGCTTGACAGGTTACTCAAATATACAAAGAAATTATTTTTCATCACTTCTATTCCAATCAAAGTCTTTCCTTGACCACTAGTCTACAGTTCAGAATGTAGTCCTTTCATTAACTCGAAAGCTCTGTCCTGAGTCTTCTTTACTTTATCTTCCATTTCCTTAAGCCCCTTTTCTGCTTCTTGAATCATCTCCTGTTTGAATTACATACCTTGAAGCCATTCAAACAGGGGTTCATTACCTTTCTTCAAAATCTTCGCTTCAACTGCTTCTTTCGCCTTCATCTGAATAATCATCTTCAGAAGGGAAACACACTCTTCACATCTTCCTCTCTTTGTGGCCAGAGTATGTTGATTAGATATGAGGTTATCTTTCTCAGTCTCTAGTTGAATGATAACATTTCCAATTTGATCAATCAACATAACTCCATCCGAATTGAGCTTGTCAATCCATTCTTTCCCGATCTAACCAAAATGTCAGTCTTTTTGCAACTGGGAGATGAAGGCTTGTACTTCCTCTACCATGGGATTTTCAATAGCAGGTACGCCAGTAATAGTTGCCAATGGGACAACTAACTACCTAATGAACCTCTTAAGCTCTTCTATCTCAGATTTCATTATGATCTTTGACAACTTGAGATCCTCCAATTGATTTTCTATGATCTCATTACCCGATCTCCATAGGCCCACCTTTCTATCGTGCCTGGCTTCTCCAAGATCAATAGAATGCAAAGTAAAATCTCTAGAAGTTAGGTCTTCAATTCGCCCTGCCTTACTGGGTTTGGCAATCTCCATGGTCAGATGTCCTGTTTCTGGATCTTGCCCCAGAATTGACAAAGTTTTCTACTTCTTGACCTTCACCATGGCAGAACTAAAGCGAACCGCCTGAGATACAATGTCCTTTGTAGGAACATGTTCATATTTCCTTTTCCTTTTTATTTCCAGTGAGTCTTCAAGCCTTGACTATGTTCCAATTACCTTATATGCTGCTCCTAATGATTCGATGCTAAACATCTTCTTCTTCACTGGAGTCTTCACCATTGTTTCCACGGAGAAATGATTCTTTGAATCTCTAGAAAGAAGTCTAGATGAGCTTGGAGTTTTTTCTTCCCCTTGTGTTCCTCCTTCAGCCTTGTTCAATTTAGTAGATTCACTGCTACTAGAGTCTCCATCTCCAATCTCTACTACCTGAATTGGAGAACTAGATGGCTGCAAAATGGGAGTCTTCTCAGATAGAATAGGACAATGATGAGGAGATGGAAGTGGTGTAGTATGAGGAGAAGGGACAGGTGTATTCTGTGGGATGGAGATGGGGAAATGTGACGAATGAAGATTGGAGGAGCACCACTATCTTTTTCCTTATCGGTCTCTTTTTCTTCAGCCGTAGACTGGGTCCCGATAACTGGAAGAGAGCCACATTGACATGTCGAAGATATGGGAATTTTCTTTTCAGGTGGTTGATCTCCTCCTCCTACAAGCATAGATGGTACTTGAGTAGCTAATATTGATTCATTGGGTGTGGCACTATGAGAAGAAGTAGGAGTGGCAGCAGCTGGAGATTGTTTAGAAGCTTTTCCCTTACTTTGGCCCTTCTTGGCTGTGCACTCTACCCATTTTCCTGTTCTTTTGACGATCCTAGCCATCGTAACATTGAGATCTTCATCTATATTAGTGTAGGCCTCTAAACTGACTAGGGTATTTCTCAACCTTGTTAAATATGTATTGATATACATATTCTAGCCATCATCCTCTAGCCCTTCTACATCCAAATTGATACCATAAGTTTTTACTTGATCCACCGTGAATCTAGCAAAGGCACGATCTCTACTCTCCAGCTCATCTTTACAATTTTCCCAGTAGTCTTCTACGGTGGTGATATGTTTGATCGTGCCTCCAATCTGAAGCACATCTTGAGCATACCCATTCGGGTCAAACATGGGTCTCAAAACTTCATACTCTTGTAATTTGAACCTTCCTTCAAATGCTTTCACCATGTTCTTAGCATCTGACCTGGATTCGCAACTGTAAGCTCCAACCTTCATAGGGAATTCATATCCCTTCTTTCGCAGTCCGACACTTAACGCGTTCACCTAGAGAGCCTGTCTCATGATCTCCATCAACACGATCATGTCATCCGGGTATCTGGGCATCTTCAAGGGAAAACCATCGAATGTTGCAAGACACAAATAGGAGAAGGATGAGAATTGTATAACAAAGCAACCAAACTGACTGATTACCGCCATTGCTTCTGGGCTAAATCTCCACTCCAGACACCCTTGGAGTTCCCTGAAAATTCTCATAGTGAATGCATCATTAACTCTGATAAAATATGCATAGCTATTTTGTAGCTACAAGCACAGATAAAATTCATAACTTTTAACATTTTCTGGCGCATCCTCAATTCTAGGGAGGCCTGGCCATAACTGTAAGGAAGCCAGCATATATATTAGGAAGCAAGACATATAAAATGAATTATAAAACTTGGTTGCACTGAGAGCCCTAGATAATTGCTCACTGACCTCAAATGTCTAGTCAATATACTGCGAATCCGAGCAAATAATTTGCACCCAAAAAAAATATTGCTCTACAAAATTAAAGGCATCTACCTCACCTTTGAGTCGATGCAAAAGAACCATAATATCCACAATCTTTGGCTTGAGATCAGTGCCAAAAAGGGTTTTAGGGACCTTAATCTTGACTCCCCTTGGTTTTTGGAACCAAGACTTCGTGATTTCTTTCCTCCATACCATCTTTTTCAAAGAGAATTCTGATATGGCTCCTCCAACTGTCAGTGTGTAGAACTCCTCATGTTCTGGGATTCGCAGACAGTTCACCACTGCTTTCCTATCAAATGAAATCAATAGACTCTGATCAGGCAATATAATCTGCTTAGTGTCTGGCTTGTAATGATTGATACATTCGACAATCAACTCCTAAGCTTGAACTGACACAGGAAATCTAGCTGCCTCCACCAGTCCACTCCCACGGAGCTTCTCAGTAATAGGATGAATTGGTTCAGTCCTTATCCTTCTCTAAAAATCTAGAATATCATAAAAGCAGAGTAAAGTATCTGTGATGTTCTACCATGTTGATTGGCCTCCACCCAAACCATCATATCCAAAGAAATGAGCCATTTAATCAAACAAATGTAGACTATGAAACTTGAGAATGTAAATGATCGTGAGAAATAGCTTTGCAAGTACTGTATTAGCAATGTTCAATTCAACAGCGTAATGATTCAAAGCAAGAAAATGGTAATTTGAAAATTGGTTATACTGTTCTTTATATAGAAACCTCAATTTACTCGCTAGGTTTTCAGGATCCGCGCCACACAAGTGAAATAAATGATCAATCTGTTAGACTGATTGTTATAACGGGTTCCTCCATGTCTTTTCACTTTTTGGTTGGCTTAACGGTAACTTCCTTTATTACTGACTTACTTTCTCGTTTTAACCCTGTTTCGAAAAAACCAAAACAGAGTACTCCCTAGAGTGAAATCCGCTCAGCTCGATTCTGCATTTAGACTCCTTTTCAGATGTGAGTATTCACTTCCCTTGTATCCTTTAGGCTTCTTGTGATTAATTTGTTACATAACCAAGCCTGCAAGATTAATTTTCTGGACAATGTGAAAAATCGCCTCTGAAGGTAGAAACTCCGCAAAGGAGAAGGCGATTTCCAATTTTTTGCGAAGCCTCCATTTAGTATTTTCTGTCTTAACTATTTCGCTTTAAGCCTTCGAAAAATAAAAAATGTACTTTGCCAACAAAAGTGAGGCCCACTGACTTCCTTTACTTTCTTTAGTTATGCCTGTTCGGAAAATTGACTTCTTGGTGCGAAAGCTTGTAAAAGGAGAAGCTATTTTTCAGTTTTCCACAAATATTCCTTTTACTCATCTCAATAGGTTTTAAATCATTCACGTCATTGAAACATCCCAAACTTTAGATGATCTTAAGCAAAACATAACTCTTCTTTCTAAATTCATCTCATAGACTGCATTTACATTTCTAGCGGAGTTTAACCTTCCGACTACGAAAGTCCGCAGGAGGAGAAGTCAATTTTGAGTTTTTTGCCAATGCCTTATCTGATCACTTTGGCAATTTCTGAATGATTCCCATGCTAGAATATGATGATAATCAACTGACTTGTCTATAACTTCACTCAGCTTTATATTTTGAAATCTCCAAATCATATTTAAAACTCATTGCGAAATTTTACCTTCAAGGTGTGAAAGTCCACAAAAGGAGAAGGCAAAATTGAAATTTCCGCCCCTTCATCTTTCTTCATATTCAGTCCATATGATCTGCAAGTAAATTTATCTGAGGTAGTATCCTTTGAGAATCTCCATTAAGGATGTAGACTACCTAAATGAACTATGACCATGAGGAAAACCCACCTGGCTATACAATGTGCGAGAAGGCGGAAGGATGAAAACTCGATGGAGAAAATCATCACCTAAAGAGGGAAGACTTATTGACTTGATAGGACCAAATATGACGGAACATCTACTTTGCCAAATTACTACGGGATTAAAAGTGGGGCAACACATCCACACAAAATGCTTTTACTTCTTTTTTTGTGGAAGGTTCTCTCTTGTAAAAGATAGAGAACTCTATATCATGCAAGTAGATCTATGGGTGAGATAAATATACTTATCTAAGTTGTTTAAAATATAGGCATGATAGTTATCAAATTAAAATAGTTGTTTGGTTATGAAGTTCAACTATCACAAGCCTTTCATCATCATTATTTTTTTGTCTCTATCATTTTTTTCCAAGTGATCAGTTATATAAGCTAAAGGAAGGTAGCATTTTCTACATGAAGAACTTATGGATTTCTGCAACTGTAAAAAGAAAATATATACCCACTTTTCCTGCAAACATAGCTACTTTTAGTGAAACATATAAATCAGTGGGTTCATATTGCTTTGTTTGCTCAACAATAAAACTGAAAATCTTATGCCAAAACACAAGAAGAGCAAAATAACTTAGAAACAAATAAAAAATCATCAAAAGCTATACAGTAGCCATCTAAATTCTATTTCCAAAGTCTATTTTTGAAAGTTCTTATTCAAAATGATTGTTTAATAGTAAATCTGGTAGTTAGTTTTAAATTTAGCCAAATTAATAACATGATTAAAGGATATTTTCTAGAATAAGAAAGATATGCTACAAGAGATACAATGTATTTTTTGCATTAAAAATTCATGAAGTTTCGACAATTTATAATAAACAAATTTAATGTTGAAATTCTAGGAATGTTCATATATGGAAGAAGTTTAATGCCTATTACTATTTTTGAGCCAATTGGCATGTGCATGTTTATTAAGCAGTTTATGAAGGAGAGTTACATTACTTATTTATGTAGCTGTTAGATTTAGATTAGACTTGTTCATACATATAAAATTCATAGAATATTAGTAGCATGGATAATTTGGTAAGAAGTCACAACCTTAAATGCCATGAAAAGTGAAAATAGTTGCTTTGCTTTTGGATATGTTTTTGGTTAATTGTGATTTATGGATATGTGTTGATATATAATATTAGGAGCTATTATTTTTTCTCTCTTTCTTATTGAAAAGAACTTCAGAGAGCTATGAAAAATCTGAACTATATTTATAGTAGCAATAGCTTTCTAATAAGTCAATTATATGTTGGTCTACATTTGGTTAAACACTATGTTAAAGTGTTTAAAAATATAGTTAAAGTGTTAGTGTTAATATAGTGGATTCTTTGTCTTTGTTAAAAAATGTTGTTTTATTTTATGTTACTCTTATATTCATATTAGAATTGTATTTCTTACATTTTGTATGTAATTTTTTAAGTCTTAAAAACTTAATATTATTTTGTTTTTTGTTTTTTTGGAAAGGTAGATTTCAATACTCCATAATGAATACCAATTTAACAAAAAATGAAATTTCTTGTTGTTGTTGTTGAACATGCAGCAAATGTTCTCTAGTTGGCATTACAAATTTGGAATTATACTGAGAATTTAAAAATTATACAAAATAATTGTAAGAAACATCGAGCAAATTTCTCTATAATGATACAAATGTTAAACATGGAATTAGATGACATGGAAATAGTCCTTTATGCAATCAATTCTAATCTAGAAGGTGAGATTATTGGAAATGATTTATATGTTTCTTAATGGGAAGGAATAATTCAAGGTGAGTGGTGTGTCATGTCACACTCTTTATATTGGCAACGACTACCCAGCCAGTTATTTCGACTGGCTGGGTATGACACCATTCATCTCCTCTGTCTGCTTCCTTCCACCTCTCCCCATGCACGGACCTCACGGCAGACTATCCCATACCGTCAGCCATGCACGGACCCCACGACAGTTAGTCTAACGAAAACATATTGCATTTTAAGATTTGATTGAAAAATAATTATGGTAAATTTAACAAGTTAAGTTAGAAATATCAAATTGATTTGTGTTCTTTTAATATATGCTTTTTATTACTTGTGTATTAAATTTGTATTATAATATCTTATATATAAATAAACTTAAGGATTGTTTATGATCAGCCAACAAGATATTTAGTTTAAATATTTATGTATGTACGTTAATGTTTTGGGTAATAAATTTTAAAGAATATTAAATTGTATGTTAAATGAATATCATATATTAATTTTTAATAACTTGTTGAAATTTTTTAATTTTAAGACCTCATTTCATTTATTTTAATTATTTGTATTTAAAATGAAAAGATAATTATATATTGTTGATACTTTTGTAAAAAATAGTTTGCATCTATTTATTTTATTTTTAAAATTATTTGATTTAGAAATTAATATAAAGACATAAGCAAAGTTATCATATTTATAATCTATTATCAAATTTAAACTTATAAGTTATTAAAACATTAAATGAAATATAATGATAAATTTCATAAAATAATATAATTACTATGTAAAATGAAATCAGAAAGTTTATTGTATATTAGTACGTTTGTAACAAGTGCCACCTAGTGGCTAGTATTTACCGTCATGTTTAAATTTAGTATTTTTTTAATATGATTTAAAACTTTTTTAAAAAACTATACAAGACATTAAAAGAACATATTAGAAAAATCAAATTGATTTGTGTTCTTTTAATATGTTCTTTTTATTACTTAAATAAATTTATAATTTTTTATTGTTAGTAATCTCTTTTTTTTTAAATTTAGTTATTTAATTTTATATTTTTAATATTATTTTAACTGCACAATATTATTACATTTCATCTATAATTTTGAATTTTAAAATTTAAAATTCTCCAAATAAGATTAAGATTAAACATAATATAATATCCACTTAAGATAAGACATTCTATTGATTATTTGATTTTATTTATTAATTATTATATTTATATCATTTTAATGAAATGCATCATTATAATTTTTAGTATTTGGCCAAAGGCTACATATTGTAAATCATTTCCACCAATTACAATTTAGTATTTTTATTCTCTTATTTTAAAAAATATTCTTACAAAGTCTACATGCTAATTTTTTAAGTTAGATAATTTTTAAAATGATTTATTTTGACATTGATTGGATAATACATTTAATACACAAATTTGTCTGAAACGATGCAATATTTTAGGATCCACTAGGTGCTTTTATAGAGCAAATATATAAAACTACATTATAAAATGCAATACATTTTCGTCAGACTGTACTGCGGCGAGGTCCGTGCATGGCTGACGATACGAGGCAGTCTGCCACGGGGTCTGTGCATGGGGAGAGGCAAAAGGAAGCAGACGGAGGAGATGAATGGCATCATACCCAGTCAATCAAAATAACTGGCTGGGTAGCCATTGCCCTTTACATCGGTGGAACCAACACATATTTCAAGTTAGATGTGATGAATAATGCTTTCGCAATATTTTTAGGTTGCCTTATGCATTATTTAAAAATCTTTGTAAAAATTTGAATGATGATTTGAATCAAGGTGTTATACCATATTCATTTTCTACTAAACTGGGGAACTCTTAGTTGAGAAATAGGTTGCTATTGCAGTTTTATGATAGTCATCTCCAATGAACTATTTGGTTGTGTTGATATCAAAATCATATCCAATGGCATAGTAACCAAATGTCACTTGAGCATGTGAAAGAAAGATTCCATCAAAAATGAGGATTTCTAAATTGTTGTGGAGTGATAGATGCAACTCATATTTAATTTCATATTCCACCTATTGAGTGTTCTTTTGATTGGTTTGATCATGATCATAATTATAACATGTTATTACAAGGAATTGTTGATAGCATTATGTATTCCATGGATATTTTTAGAAATTGTCATGGCTCTGTAAATGATTCTAGACTTCTGCGAAACCCAAGTTTCTATATAATGTGTGAAGGTGGGGAGAGATTAAATGGGTATCCAGTCTGTTAGTTGACTCCTTAATGCCCAATGTGGTAGAGGAACAAGATGTAAGCAACAAATAGGCCAGTGTATGAATGATACCCCTACCCTCTAAATTAAAAAGGACAAATCCCTTGAGTGCAAATATTTGTAATGAATAATATTTTTAAGTGATCTTCCTACTACTACTACTACTACTTTGGTGTGTGCTCTTAACTAGAAAGGATAAGAGGAAATAACCAAGTTACCCATAGCCACAAGCAACCTAGGTAAAGAGAAAGATTTGGATAGCCCACAACACCCACAACTATGGCTATTATAAGATATCTTTTTGCTCATCTATACTAACTCAACTCTAACTAACTACTTCTACAAATACAACTACTGCATGCAAGAATGGTGCACTTAAGAATGAACATTCATGGTCAAAAGTGGTTCTCTGACTAGACAAGATCACCCAACCATAATCTCCCAACTCACTTATATCCAAATTCTAAAATACACCAATCCAAGCCTAAACTAAAAGACACAACAAGTAACAAGAAACTAAGGCACATTCAAGCAAAGCAATGCTCAGATAACCTTGCCAAACCACAATAACACTCAGATCACTATAGCTTGATTAATTTACTATTAAATATATCCCACTTCTCATTACTAAAATGAACATGCAAGCTACTTTAACTATACAATGAAATAGGGGAAGTGAACCAGAACTGAATGTAAAAAGCAATACCTAGATTATTTATACTACTAACATACAACACTAACACTCTAACCAATGTGATGTATTAATAACTTCAAACTCAATTTCCTTTCACTTCCATGAAAATCTAAACTAGAACAACAAAAAATCAAAGTAAAGGTCCATATTCTCACTTAGTAGTCTCGCCTATAGGGGTGAATTCACCAAGAAGTTTTTCGATCTTGTATTCATCTTTTAAAATTACATTTATAGGGCCTTTTTAGAGTCTGTGTAGTTACACTCATCATTACATTTTAGAGTAGTTATAGAGTCATAGCCAAAATTGTTAGTGTAGTTTTTTATTTTTCCTATTTTGCTAGGTTTTTCCTACACTTTTAATAATCTCACTTAGGTTAATAAAGCATGTCTTATTAGGTGAATGGTTGTGGGGTGTCACCTTCCTACATGTGAGCATCCATTAGCTATCTTGGGAAGATACTTTTCTATCTTTAGTCTGATAGATGGTTGCTCCTCATTGGTTGGTGTTGCCACCTCCTCCCTCTTCCTAGCCTATATAAGCATGCTACCTGACTTGTATTTGCATCTCTTGTTTTTGCATCCTCGTAATGCTATTTTGCTTCTAGCATTTGCATTACTCTCTTGGAGACTAACTCTATGTTGCTATTTTGATTTTGTATCATTTGCATTCATAGTTTAGATATTTACTATTTGCACTAGTTTTTTGGGTTGTTAATCTTTTCAGATTCTAACATGGTATCAGAGCTTTTCTATGTGTAAGAATAGATTTTAGTTTCCTTTTTTGAGAGATTCGGGGGGGGGGGGGCTAATAAATTTTATTGTAGTTTTTTGAAAAAATGAAGTATGCTCTTCTCTTGCATCTTTGGATGATCTTGAGAATCAGAAAAGTTTTGACAAAAATGATTTTTCTCTGGGGTTTCAATCTCAAATCTGACAACCAACTTGCATATTTGGAGTTTTCAATCAGTATTACAGGTTCCAGCAAACCATTAATGGACTTAGGAAGCTGATCCAGCATTTGCATGTCATATTTTGGTTGCTGGGGTCGTTTCTTGATTTTTGGAGCCATTTTTTACTATTAAAGGCGTCTGATTTACACTACAGCAACATCTTTTGTACATCAACAAGGAAAACACTTTTCGAGTTTTTTTCACAGCCCCGAAAAACCATCTGGGTATCTTTTAGATTTTGCATACAAGCTGTACATTTTGCAGAATCAAGCATGAAAAGCTACAACCATACCCCTCTCCGTTGGTAGTCACAGATTTGAATGCAATTTTCAAATGTCTTGTTCTTGCTCATACAGACTCCGATTTTGATGATTCTTATTATGAACTTGGCTATTTTTTTGTGCTTTATCCACTAGTGGAGTTCTTTTTTGATTTTCATGCATGAATTCTTCAAAAATTGCAGATTCTCAGTCGTGACTATGCACAGTTCTCGTTTTGGAAATGTCGGAGGATCATAACTTTCTCATACAACCTTGTATCAAGGCGATTCTTTTTTTTAAAGTGCATGATTTTTCGAGTAGATCGCAGTGGTACTATTTGTTTCCTTGATTATTGTGCCCAAGTTTCACTTTTAGCATATGCTCTTCCTGAGGGTTTGTAATGCATTGAAATCAAGACCACTAAGTATTTCTTTCTAGTGGTAGTTGTAAACACACTAAAATAAAGTGCCAAATCATATTTCTTTAGGGGGGAGTTCTTTGATTGAGTAAAAAGGGGGGCGGGGGGGGGGGGGGGCATTGTCGTGGTTGGGTTCTCTTCTTTTTAGCATTTCTTCATCATGAATCAAACAAATATGCCCATCCTAACTCCAAACAATTACTTTGAGTGGAAATCACGCATGACAATTCACTTAAGGAAAGCTGGATTAAATAGGATAACTATGGGACTTGAAACTGAACCTGCTAAAGATGAAGACAAGCCTAAGTGGTTTAACAAATGTGATGAGGCATATGGAACATTGTGTTTGTCTGTTTCTCCTGACTTGCTATTTCACATTGAGTCTTTGGATACACCAAATGAAGTATGGACAAAGCTAGAAACATTATTTGGCACACAAGATTCAATGAAGGGTCATATGTTGGAAAATGAATTAATTAGTTTGAGTCTAGGCAATTTCAACACAATACAAGATTTCTTCACCAAATTGAAATCACTAAGGCTATAGTTAAAATAATGTGGAATTGAAAAGAAAGATGAACAACTGATTCTCAGTATTCTCTCTAAGCTAAGTTTAGAATATTCTATGTTTGTCTCTACCTTCTATGCTACTAAGGGTGCACTTGGTACTCAATTCACCATGCCATCTCTAGATGATTTTGCTATCAATCTCACTCAAGAACAGGACAAGCTAATCTAGATGGGCACTCTTAAGTCCTCTAAGTCACATGCCTTAGCAACCAACCAAGGCACAAAAGAACAAATAGGACAAAGTAGTAACAACAATAGTAAGGATGAGAAACAAAATAATAGTGAGGAAAAGAAGGATCAGATACCAATTGCTTCAAAAGCAATTATTGATACCTCATCCTCTAAGGGTGATAAGCCTCAGAAAGAAAAGGTTAAGTGTGCCTATTGTAAAAGACTCGGTCATGATGAACATAAATGTTTGAAGAAACAAATTGATCACTTGATATACATTCTTGAGAAGAATAATATTAGTGTTCCTGAGTCTATCAAACAAAGTTCTAATGAAGAGTCTAACAAGGAAAAAGAAAACAACAAGGGGAAAGGTTAGGGCAAAGCTCTTGTTGCAGTTGCTTCCTTACCATCCACTTGGGTTCTTGAATCGGGTGCTTCGCACCACATGGCTTCATCTAAGGAAGAACTTGCATCCTTGGAGCCATGTACTATGCCTTCTATTTTGATGGGTGATGACACTCCTATTGAGGTGTGTGGGAGAGGGTCTGTTGATGTGGGGGATGGTACATTCCATGATGTTCTTTGTGTACCCTCATTATCAACTAATCTCCTATCAATATACCAAATCACTCACACAGGTTTAGGCAAGCGGGTTGAGTTCACTCCTGATACAGTGGAGATACGTGAGTTGCATAGTGATTCTGTAGTTGCAGTTGGGAGAGCAGATCATCAGTCATGGCTCTATCTATTTTCTCACTTTGTTCCTAATCCTCCTTCATCTATTTTTCTCACTCACTCTAATGATGTGAGTAAATTATGGCATGAATGGTTAGGCCATCTTAACTTCCACTATTTGCATCAGCTCAACCAGCAGAGCATGGTCACAGGGTTGCCTTCGGTTCAATTCTCAAGAGGTGTTTGCCAAGGTTGCATTCTTGGTAAGCATTCTAAGGAAAAGTTTGACAAAAGTAAGGCATGGAGAGCTTCACAGATACTAGAGTTAGTTCACAGTGATTTGGCTGGTCTATTTCAACATCCTTCTTTCAATAGGGCCCGATATGTCCTCACATTCATTGATGACCTTTCTCGATATACATGGGTGTACTTTCTCAAACAGAAGTCAGAGGTATTTGATCATTTTCAAGACTTCAAAAATTTTGTAAAAAAGCAATCTGGGAAAGCCATCAAGGTTTTACGCACAGACAATGGTGGTGAGTATGTCAACCATCAGTTTGAAAGATTTTGCACTTCAGAGGGGATTGATTTACAACATTCAGTTCCATACAATCCTCAGCAAAATGGTGTTGCAGAACGGAAGAATAGATCCTTGAAGGAAATGGCAAACTATATGATTCACTCTAGATCTCTTGCACCACAGTATTGGGCAGAAGCCATTAACTGTGCTTGTTATATCCAGAATCGTGTTCCTCACTGAGCCTTAAAGGGAGTTACTCCTTTTGAAGATTGAAGCGGTCAAAAACCATCAGTTAAGCACTTTCGAGTTTTTGGCTCCCCTGCATGGGCCCACATTCCTACAGAGAAACGTAAGGCCTTGGATCCGCACAGCAAACCTTGCATATGTTTAGGTTATCCTGATGGTGTGAAGGGTTATCGGTTGCTCCACCCTACTACACATGAGTTATTCATTGAGAGGAGTGTTCAGTTTGAGGAGGGATCTTCAAGCTCACTTTCTATCACTTCTCCAACTCCTTCTACCTTGACATTAGAGTCACTTGGAATACATGACAAATCTTCTGATGAGTCAGATTCACTTGAACAGTCTTCTACCTCTACTTCTGATAAAGAAAGTGATTTAGAGAACTCACCTCCTTCCTCTCCTAGTCATCATTCATAGGTTAATGATTCCCCTCCAGATTCTCCATCTTCTTGCCCACTTTGGGCTAGACAGACCTTGTAGTCTGTAGGTGATTGGGTTGGGGATCCATCAGACACCAGGAAAACTCGTTCACAATTCCAGGATGCTCCACATGTCTTCATTACTTCTGCCTCAGATCCATAGTCCTTTCATGAGGCTTCTGGTATTTCTGAGTAGGATACAGCTATGCACGAACAGTATAGTTCCTTGATGAGGAACCACACTTGGGATCTTGTCCCTCTTCCTAAAGGAAGAAAACTTGTTCGATGTAAGTGGATCTATTAGACAAAATTTGCAGCAGATGGGTTAGTTGACAAACACAAGGCTCTCTTGTTCGCCAAAGGATTCTCCCAGGTTCCTGGGATTGACTACTCTGAGACTTTTGTGCCAGTTGCCCGAATGAATTCCATTCGAATTGTTCTTGCCATTGCTGCAACTAATCATTGGGAAGTACATCAGATGGATGTGAAGAGTTCTTTTCTTCATGGTGACCTTCATGAGGAGATCTACATGGAGTAGCCATAGGGCTTCCTTCAGGATTCTTCACTTGTGTGTTGTCTTCAAAAGTCTCTCTATGGCCTCAAATAGGCTCCTCAGCCCTGGTATGCCAAGATGGACTCCTTCCTTCTATCAGTTGGGTTCACTTGGTGCCATTCTGATCCTAATGTCTACATTTTGCAACAGGGTGATTCACTTCTATTTTTGGTTTTGTATGTTGATGACTTGCTAATCACAGGAAGTTCTTCACCCACCATTAAGGCTGTCAGAGTGGCCCTTCAAGACAATTTTTTGATGACTAACTTGGGCTTGTTGCATTACTTTCTCGGGATTGAGATCCTTCAGTCTCCTTCTGGGATCACCATCACACAATCCAAGTATGCTCTAGATTTACTCTCGAGGTTTCATATGGCTGGCTGTAAGCCTGCTCAAACTCCCTTCCTTTCTAGAGTCAAACTTGAGGTTCAATGTTCTTCTCCACTTGTTGATGGCACTTTGTACCGCCAACTTGTTGGGAGTCTCATTTATCTGACTCATACGAGACCTGACATCTCCTATGCTGTAGGCATGGTCTCTCGATTCATGTAGGCACCCCATGAGTTACACTGGAAAGCAGCCAAGCGGATCCTTCACTACATTCAGGGTTCTCATAGATGTGGGATTCACTACGCAGTAGGTATTGAGCTTGATTTGGTAGGCTACACAGATTCAGATTGGGTAGGTGATTTTGAGGATCGCAAGTCTACTTTAGGGTATAGCTTCTCACTTGGGTTAGGTCTTGTATGTTGGTCGAGCAAAAAGTAGTTTGCTATTGCTCTGTCTTCTACTGAGGCTGAGTATCGGGGGGCTATAAATGCCGCCACTGAGGCCATTTGGCTTCAACATCTTCTCACTAAGTTTGGTATCCAGATCAGACGGCTATCAGTCATATTTTGTGACAACTAGAGTGCCATTCAGATCTCATAGAATCCAGTTCATCATCAGTGGATCGAACACATAGAGGTCCACATGCACTACATCCGGGAGCTCATCCATGGTCATGTCATTGACCTTTTCTATTGTCTGACTTTCGAGAAAGTTTCTAATATCTTCACCAAACCCTTCACTGAGAGCAAGTTCCTTCATTTGCGAGCTTTGTTGGGGGTGCGGGATGCTTCATCTTTTGGGGGGGCCTCTTCCTCTCACTCGGAGTCTTGACTTTTTTTGTGTGGGGGGGTCTCTTTTCTCTCTCTTTTGGGAAATCTTATGTACATGTGTACCTCATCAGGCTTGACTTGCCGGGACCCATTTCTACATCCACCTAAGCTTCGCTTATGGGGGGGGTGTTAGTGTAGTTTTTTATTTTTCTTATTTTGCTAGGTTTTTCCTACACTTTTAATAATCTCGCTTAGGTTAATAAAGCATGTCTTATTAGGTGAATGGTTGTGAGGTGTCACCTTCCTACATGTGAGCATCCATTAGCTATCTTGGGAAGATACTTTGCTATCTTTAGTCTGATAGATGGTTGCTCCTCATTGGTTGGTGTTGCCACCTACTCCCTCTTCCTAGCCTATATAAACATGCTACCTGGCTTGTATTTGCATCTCTTTTTTTTGCATCCTCATAATGCTATTTTGCTTCTAGCATTTGCATTACTCTCTTGGAGACTAATTCTGTGTTGCTATTTTGATTTTATATCATTTGCATTCATAGTTTAGATATTTACTCTTTGCACTAGTTTTCTGGATTGTTAATCTTTTCAGATTCTAATAAAAATTAGGTATGACAACATTCATCCATTACAAAAGTATGCATGCAAGGGTAATTGCTAAAAATGGAAACAATAGAAAGAGAGAGATAGAGAGAGTACTATTTGTCAAAAATTGAATTGGAGAATCAACATGAAAAGGATTCATAACACTTTTGGATCTGTCAGTCCATTCTTCTTTTTGTCAACTCTAACTACCCAATAGTCGTGATCCTCTATCTATTCTTCTATCATGGAGACCTTGGATTAGATTTTGTTTGATACTTTCTTCATTGTACCATCAATTGTTGATAGCTCTAAAATCTTTGAATCTTGGAAACTGGTGGGACTAGTTGTTTCCTCTATGAATTATAGGAATTTTGATTTCATTCGCTCAATGTCTACTAGTTGTTTATTAGAGGCCACATTCAATTTTGCATACAGAAATCACTGAGGTACACATATACCTTTTTGATCACGTTCTTTATTGATTCACACACACACCTCAATTCTTTCTCTAACTTAACTAGATTTTCCTTCTTGAATTCCATTGATTGCTTCTAATGAAGAAATGATTCTTTGATAGTTCTGAGAATTCCATTACTAATGGAAATAATAGTCTTAATTTCTATTACATCTTTTAACAAGGATAAAATCTTTGTGAGCTTCTTAGCCTCTGATTGCATACAGACTTGGTGAGTAGCCACTGTCTATCTCAATTTGGTCGTGTCCAATATCAAATTGTCAAGATTCTCAATTAAGGGAGGGCCTCAAGTCTTCAAATTTTCTATTCATGTGTGACCTATTTTCCCAAGATGTCTCTCATGTTGCAGCTTCACCAACAAATTCTTGTTCTCCTTTGTTGTAGGTTCATATGTGCTCAAGATAGCACTACCTACTAGAACAATGACAAGCGGCCCGAGCATAGCTCTGATATACTATGACAATTCTTTGTTAGAGGCCTTCGATGTTACCTTAGTTAGCATCAACTCATCCAACCTATCTTCAATTTTAACATTTTTGTATTTCCACACATTCAACATGGTATTGTGCATTGAAGGACCCATGTCATGTGTCTTTATTTGGAAATCATCCAGGGCTAGTTCTTCAACTTTCTCTTCCTCCTACAACCTTGCTATCTCTGTGACCATATGCCATGTATTTTCTGTAGCAAGGGCTACCAAATATCTTGGCTTCTTCACCTTATGCAATGATGGTTGTTGTGGTTGCATTGTCTAGGTAATCAAGTTGTTTGGAGGTCCACTCTCCTCCATCCTTCTTTTCCTCTCAATTGTATCCTCCAACCAAGAGTAAGTTGTGAGGACACTTAGTGTGGATTGCAGTGTTGAGGAGTCAAACAAATTTCTTGCAACTAGAGGAGTCTCTTTCTTCCTTCTCGAAAAAGGAAAGGTTACAGTCTTAATAAATGAAACTTTAGGAGGATTATCTTGATCAACACCTCCTTGTTGTTGTTCTTGATGAGTCACTTGTGCTTGTTAACCTCCATCTAGGCCACCATCTGGTGGATAATCCTCTAGCTGATTACGATCTCTATCAAGGTTTATCATAGGCACAACAGAGGAGTTCTTTCCAACTGATTGCTCCTTCTCTCTTTTTTTCTTTTATACTTCTCCTTGTCTTTCTTGTGTCACCAATGTTTCTAGAGTCTAGAAGAGAACCTACTCCAAAAGCAAGAGTTACTTGGACATTCTTTTCTTTTGGAGGTTGGTCACCTCTTCCTCCACCTATTGATTGTGATGGTCCCATAAATGTGGATGTTGTCACTACAGAAGTGGAAGTGGTTGCGTGTGTTGTTTGAGCTCCTCTTGATATGCTTGTAGATGAGCCAATAACACCTATTCTCTTTCTTCTAGCTTGTGTCTACTCTACTCACTTGTTAGTCCTTTTGATGATAGTATCCATTAGAATCTCCATTTTATCAACTACAGGGCCCTCTAGTGGAGTAGACACAATGTGTGTGTCTTTGATTTCTTTCTCATATTTTGAGGACCTCATATGTGATCCGTCATCTTCCATGTCATCAACATTTATATTCACTAATTTGGATATTATTTTATTAAATTCTTGGCCTTCTCCTACATTAGGATTGGGAAATTGGATGGCTTCCCATGGAGATTGCCAAGGTATCCAGAAGACAAATTTGTGTTAATCAAATTATGTAGGAAAATATTAGAAGTGAATACTTTGTGCACAACTATTAAGAAAGTGGGAATCCCTTTCTCGGTTGTTATAGGATCATACTCATGTGTATCTAGGTTAGATGCAAAGAATCTGATAAAGGCCTTTGAGAGCAAGTATAAATTGAAGGATTATTTACTCATAAGGCCTCAACTTGATCTAGTAGATTATGTAAGGATATTTTGCAACTTGGCTCCAGTTACAAGCATGTTCCTACTATAATGAAAGATACCACAAATAACAATATACAACATCTTTTATATTCTTGATAACAATGGTTTGATGAAATGAAAGAACAAAATTCATAAATGAAGGATCCCAAACTAGTTTGGGAGTAACAAAGAAGATTCTAGAAACAACAAATAGTTGAATGTTTCCAGTAGCATCAATTTTAGAAAAAATGAGGTCGCATTGTGATTACTAAGGCTTTGATTTTTTTCAAAAATACCTAAGGCTCATGGCAATAGAAATGGCATGAACAAGTCGACTAGAAATCTAACATGAAGTAAGGAAACTATTTGTTAAAAGATTCAAAAAAATATGTGATATTCTTAATAAACTGTTAAAACCTTTCACAGATCTTTTGGCCCAAATTTATGTACTTTTGAAGTTATGTTTTGAACAATTGGAAAGTTATTTTAAGGGCCAATATTTGTTCCCTTTGCAACTTGAATTTGACAATATATTTGATATAATGAACTATAAAAATGTGGCACATGCCATAGTTTTAAGGAAAGTTCTTTTTGTAATTATAATATCATTGGATGTTGATATTTGTGTTTTGACTAAATTTTTAATATTGTGGATTCAAGTTTTAGAAATGCAAAATATTTATTGAGACATCCATAACATAACTTGGAAGGATAAGAGAGGCACTTGCTGAAATTGGAGTTTTTGTTAGGTTAGAGTAAATATATTTATATAATTCGATCATTTGAGATGGCTTGTTGATATTAGCTCTTGAAAGATGCCACTATAATGAAAGATACCACAAATAATAGTATACAACATTTTTTCTATTATTCATAACAATGGTTTGATGAAATGAAGGAACAAAATGCATTAGTGAAGGATCTCAAACTGGTTTGGGAGTAGCAAAGAATATTCTAGAAACTCCAAATAGTTGAATGTTTCCAGTAGCATCAATTTCATAAAAAAAGAGGTCGCATTGTGATTATTAAGACTAATTTTTTTCAAAAAATACCTAAGGTTCATGGCAATAGAAATGGCATGAGTAAGTCTGCTGAGAATCTAACATGGAGTGACGAAAGTATTTGTATAAATGCTTCATTATTTAATAAAGGGACTACTAGAAAACCAAGCAATGTGGAGAGTTTTCAAATGCACAAAAGAAAGAAGATAAATATTTCTTTCATCTTATCAGATTGTGCCATGACTTGTAAATGACATAGAGAGTTTGTAGATAAAGAACCTAGATTCACATATATTTCAAAATACATTATGATGGCCACACTAGCAGGGAGAGTTTTATCTTTCAGGAAATTATAAGATTATCTAAGGAATGCTAGACAATGTCATGTTATTGTTCAAATGAATGAGATATTAATTCATTTCTCAGTAAAATTGCCTATAAAAAGGCATGATATGCAATGAAAATCTCACATAAGTTTTTCAAAAATCTTCACAAATATTGCAGAAGCTCCATAATTTCTTGAGAAATCCTCATTCTCATAATTGAGCAACACATCCCAAAAAGAAGAGATGTGTAAAATGTAAAAAATGAAGATTAGTGTGACTTACAGTTTCGAAGGGAAATACCAAATATGCAAAAGAGTGCACATACAAGTTTGTGCATTTAGAGCCAAATGTTAGGCTTTGCTCCAATCTCAGCACGAGTAGTGGAAGAGATAACATAAGCCAAATTTTTTCTTTAGATGTAAGCCAAAATCTATGTTGAAACCCTAACTCAAAACTTTAAGTAATTGAAATTCTGATTTTTTTTTAAAAAAAAATTTTTATAACATTTTGTTACTATTTTGACCCATAAAATCTTGGTTGGTACAGTGTTGAGTGGCATAGAGACTGCCCAAAAAATAATTCAAACATTGAGTTCTCAAGATTTGATCTCATGGAACACAATGATTACAGGGTACGAGCATAATGGGTATGTTGAGGATGTGCTGAAATTCCAATGCCAAATGCATTGATTGGGTATGAAACCCAATGCGTATACTTTCATCAGTGTTCTAAGTTCCTATGCAAGTCTAGCAACCCTCAAATAGGGCAAACATGTTTTAAAATATGGCAAGTCGAGCATGCATAATTAAAACTAGATTTTACTCAGAAGTATCTATAGCAAATACACTTCTTATCATGTTTGTGAAATGTGGAAAATTTGAGGATTCACACATGGTTCATGAGTATGCAAAACCTAAAATTCTTAAAAACGATGAAGACAAATATGTAATGTTTCAAAAAAAATTTACATTGATCTTCAAATAATTTTGACCAATTTTAGGGTTTTTAAAAGTGCTTTGATAATCTTAACTATGGAATAAAAAAGAAATCATTTTCGTGATTGATACAACTCTTGTACCTAATAAAATCCAAGTGAGCAGAAAAGTGGAGGCAATTATATAGAGTAGAAATGAAGAGAGCATAAACAGAACAACGACAACACCCAAAGAGACAACAACTAGCCAAAACCTTGTAGAAATAGAAATCCATGTCGCCGCTCTCTAAGGGAAATGCAAAATACCTATACATCTGAGATGCCATGGCTTAGACATGGGTACTCTTAGAAACCAAGAATAATAAGCAATGAAAACAACTTATCGTTACCTGCTTCTGCACCAAAAATGTCAAGAACAGAATGCATAGAAGTAAAAAGTGATGTAAAATGGTAAGTTTGAATGGTATGAACAGTAAAACAAATTAGGTTACGAGTTGGTGGACTTGAAAAGCTACTACATTATAATCTCATTCTAATCCTCAAAAAGGAAAAGTTAGAAGTCAATTCTCATTTTTGCCTATCTAGGTGGAAGAGTGGAAACCTTATTTAGGGCGAAATTATAATTTCCAAATTTTAATTCCACTTTATCATTTAAAACAAGGGCCTGTTTGGCTACGAGAATATAAAAATGGGAATTGGAATACTTATTCTCAAATAGAAAATGGGGTCACGTATTCCTGTTCTTGTTTGGTTCACCTAGAACTTGATGCCGAATTCATGGACTCAAAAATTTATGTTTTCTAAAATTGTAAAAAATTGGAATAGGAATACGTATTCCTAGTCCACCTATTTAGGTGGAATAACAAATCCTCATTTTTGGATCAAAATTGGAATATGTATTCCAATTTTATTCCAATTCCAATTCCAATTTGGTGCATCCAAACAGAGAATTCAAAATTTTAAGAATATATATATATATATATATATATATATATATATATATATATATATATATATATATGCCTATTCCACTTGTATTCCCATTGCCAAAATGTGAGAAACCCAGATTACCACTATCCCAATTCTCATCCAATTCTAATTCTGAGAAACAAAATAGGGCCTAAAGCCCGAAAGAGGAAGGCAAGAAATAATTGAAATTAATAATAAGTTAGTGATGTGGAAGATTGAAAATATTACATGATAATTTACCATTTCAACAAACATATCATATCAATCTTCTCCACTTTGCTATTTGCATTAAATATGCACCCAAGTCCAAAAAGAAAAAGAGGAGGTCCTTCACTTCAAATTGTTGTCAATATCGGAATGAACTACCCCCTTCAGTGGGCACTGCTTTGGTACCCTGAGGGTTATTTCTTATAAGTTTTTTTTTTGATGAATAATTTTTGATTCCGACTATGGCCATGTGAACTTTTGCAAGGTGATCTTGCACCTCCAACCCCTTTTTGGTAAATTGTAACTAAGTATATTATTTATTAATAAGAAACCACTTCATAAATTAAGAAAAAAAACAAAATATGTTGTCAATATTTTAAAATTACGCAACTTGTTCCAAGTCCGCTAGATTTTAAGGTGGGGATAAAGCCGAAGTACCTATCTGACATTCGCGGCATTGTTTTTGCAGTCTGATTGTGATATGCAGTGAGGGCAGCTTCATTTCCCCGGGGGAAGATAATGGTAGCAGGTGAATGGTTTATTCGAACCTCTATTGAATAATAAATAAGAAATTAAAAATACACAATATTCGTCTGAAACTTAGTCTAGTCCACTTTAACTCGTGTCCTCTCACCTCAAATATGAATTTAATAGGACCTGGGTAAGTAAATGGCGCAGTTTAGTGTGTAAATTGTGGGGCTCTTTTGCAGGTAATAGGGTACCATGTATAGCAGCTATAAGCACAGAAATGACAAGTGCGTACAAGATAATTTCCTGCTTTTAATTGTTGAAGTCAGAGAGTTGTCTCTGTCAGGATGCCTGTGTTTATATTTCCACGAAAGACTGCTCCGGATTGGGCCACCTACGCCACCTACATTAGCGTAGGGTACGTCAGCGTCTACAGACCTTATAAAACAAAACAAGGGGCCTCATCGAATCATATTAAAAGATGGAAGAATACAAACCACTGGCCAAGGTAAACGGAAAATTCTCATTTCAGAGAGCGGTAAGTGGAAACGGAGCAACAATTATTATTCTTTCCATGATGCGCGGGTAATTCCTCTGGCTATCTACGCTTGATCTCTACGTTAAACTCCGTCGGCCATGGCTTCGACTTCTGCCTCTGCGGGCAGCAACATAGTCCAGCTACCCGTTGATAACAACTTAAGCGTTGATGATCTTATTTCCAGAATTGACGATTTTCTCGCACAGGTTGCTATTTCCTTCATATTTTCTCTGCATCTTACTAACATATGCCCAACTGAGTCTGTATGTTGTAAATAATAGCGAAACTTGATTATGCAGAAGTCCTCTAGCCGTAAAAAGTCAAAGGGGCATACCTTCTCTGACGTTGTCCAGCCTCTTTCCGCGGATTTGTCCAAACTCCTCGAAGGAATTTCGCAGGGGGCTAAGATGATTTCCGATCAGGTACTTTCTTTGTTAATCTCCTTTTGCTCGACATTAGTAAATCGAACCGATTGAAATTTGTTACATGAACATGAACCTACGATATTGTTTATTTACATATAGAAAAAGATGTTGTCCAACTTATCCAGTGAAGCACAAAAGACGGCTGTGAGTGTCCTACAAGGACTGGGAAATGCTCACATGGCGGCAGCAGGGTTTCTAGTGATAGCCTCTATTTTAGAGAGGCTGGAGAAGGTTTCCTTCAACAAGAAAGAGTGCTTAGTACTTTTGAAAAGAATGACTGATCTGGCCAAATGCATTAGACTTCTCAAAGCTAAGTCGGGGTTAGATAATGAGCTGCAGAAGAAGACAGAAGACGCTTTCCAATCCATAGTTCAAGGAGCAATAATGTGCTCTACTCAGATTGGCATGAGAAAGTGCTACAAGTAAGTGCCCACATTCTTATTTCTATTTATTTCTAATTCACAGGATCGGGATTTATGCAACTTTCACTTCAGTACTTTTTATTTTGTACGCGGTTTAGTTAGCTTTTGTTTTAGAAATTTCAGCCTGGTGGCCGGTGTACCAATATCACACTCTGTAATCTGTTGCCCCTTCTGCCTACTATGGATGAAATAGTAGGCAAACAGAGTATGTTGCAGAATGAATGCTGATTGAATCTGTTAACAATATATTTCTAATCAGGCTGAGTTATTGTAAAAGAACATTTCATAGGTAGTGTATCTTATGGTTAGAGAATATTGATTTGGGAGTGTTGGACTAATTGTTAATGTTTGTCAATTGGATTCGTGGCATAGTTTAATAGCTGTCTGTATTTTATATATGTTATTCTGTATTGGCAAATCGATCTTTTGATGCAACAACAATTCTAACTTGTAATAGAAAGTATAGCAAGATTTGTACATGTGGTCTAGGTTGAATTCCTTCAAAATGCATCAGAGGGGTGCTGGACCAACAAGGGCATCTATGAGAGTTGATCCTCTCAGCCAACCGCCACTCGTAATCTAGACGACAACTTAACTCGGCCTTTTACCACACTGTCTGAAGAAGTCGTTGGACACCATGAGGCAATTGATTAATAGGCCATCTGGTCAAGCAGATGACATAATAGGCCTTCCTTAGACCCTCTCTCGGTTCAGGTCCTTTTGGTTACCTTAACCCTTTGCGTTGCGTCAGAGGGTTTCAGTCCTTTTTGAGAACAACCTTGTTGCGTGTTTACGTGTGCAGTTTACTTCTGTAGGGCCATAACACATTGCAATCTGTATTTGTCTCTGTTTCTGGGGTTTTGGATATATATGAACCTCAAAAATTGTTGAGCTACAGACAGACATATGTTATTGAGATTAATTAAGCCGAACGATGCAGGTTTCTATTAGTTTCAAAGAATAAGGAAGATCTACAGCAACTTAATAAAGATATAGAGCATCTTTACAACGATCTAAATTTACATACAACGATCGCCAATGTTCCAAGCAGACCCACTGAGTTGCCCTATCCTGATTATGGAAGTAAGTCTCATGTATTCTATACGCCCTTTTTAAGTAAATTACCAGTGTTATTGTCTTACTTTCTTTTAATGTGTTTGATCCTTGCGGAACCAGTTGGAATAGATCATCAGGTGAAAGCCGCCACTGAATATTTGGATTGCCAAGGCGACACGGCTGTCGTGGCTGTTGTTGTTTATGGAGTTGGTGGCATTGGGAAGACTACCATAACAGATGCCGTGTTCGCGAATTTGATTAAGGGTCTGGAAGCTGGTTACAGAACTTCTAGCATCAAGTTGCATGAAGATGTTCATCTGAGTACGAAGATAGAAGAATTGCAGGCTCAAATATTACATGATCTAACAGGACAAAGACATAGTATTTTTCATTATAAAATTGGTCAGGATGAGATCAACAAATGTTTGAAGAAAGGACCCGTCCTCTTATATGTAGACAATGTTCTCAGACGACAAGACATTGAACAGATCTTACCCAAGCAGCTTGACAATCCAAAGAAATTCAGGCTCCTTTTAACAGCCAGAAAGAGGGACGTAGGGGAAGTTGTCGAAAGCTGCGGCATTGACAGTTGTAAGTATTATGAAATCGAACCGCTTGAGAACGAGGCCAGCCTGGAGCTCTTGCACAGAAAAATAGGTGTAAGCAGAGATCAAGTAGTGCCTAAAATTGGGCAGATAGCAGAAAAGTGCAGCGGCATTCCATTGGTCCTGGAGGTGGTGGGAGGCTACTTGAGGAGGAGGAGGAGAGATAACATGGAAGCTGAAGCAATTGAAAGAGTACTCCAAGGCCTGGAAAAAGGCGAGCCTTTCAGTGGTAACAGGCAGGACATGGGTTATGAGGCAAAGCTTTTGTTTGCCTATGATGATCTAACGCAAGATGCTCAAGATGCTTTCCTTGACATTTGTATGTTTTTCCATGGCTGGAATTGGGAGAAAGTGGCTTCCATCGTTGGTGAAGAAGAATGGCATACCCTGCTCGAAGGGGCGCTGGTGAAAACAATTGCAGATAAAACAAATGTCCATGATGTGCTTGTTGGAATAGGCCGTAAAAAAAGCAAAGGCATCCGAATCACAAGCAGAGATGACCTGTCTTCTGCTCTACTGGTGCAAAAGGTAGGGTGCTACAATTTTTACCCTTCTCTTCGCAACTCCTTGACAAATTGTGTCCACTACACAACATCTGACGGCAAATGTTGTTGATGTTTCACAGAGTGCGGATCGGATAAAGGGGATATGGTTGGCAGGGAACAGAGTCCCGTATTCAGAGATGTCAGTAGAAATGCTAGACCAGATGCATCAATCCCTTCGCGTTCTTGCACTGGGTGACTGGACGGTCGTAAGTGGCACATGCAACAACACATTTCACAGCTTAAGATTTCTTCAAGCTGGAGATGTACCTTGTCTGCCGTTCAATATAGCTCGACTCAATCGCCTCAAGTACTTCGACAACGGCTCCGGCAGGCACATCTCTATGAACACACCGTCTCAGCCCGTGGCTACACAGCCACGAAAATGCACTTCCTTTACATTGCTTTTTCCAACTTTTCAAAACAAATTCCAAGTCCTCTCCTTCGTAAGGAAGTGCATTTTCGTGGCTGTATGCACTTCCTTTACATTGCTTTTTCCAACTTTTCAAAAAAAATTCCAAGTCCTCTCCTTCTATACAGCCACGAAAATGCACTTCCGTACGAAGGAAAGGACTTGGAATTTTTTTTGAAAAGTTGGAAAAAGCAATGTAAAGGAAGTGTATTTTCGTGGCTGTATAGCCAAGGGAGACAATTTTGCAAGGTTAAGTTTCAAGCACAGTGCGACAGGGTAAGACAGGAACAGGGGAATCAGTTTGTTACATAAACTTATAACATATTCAGATATGAAAACGTGGACAAAACACACTATGTAGGGTATAGAATTTTAAAATATAATAACTTAACACAATTGTTACTTCAATCGTGTCTGTGTCTTTATTTAAGATTCAAAATATAATTTTCTCTACAAATCAAAATCAAAAGTCTCCCACATTTCCTTTTGTTCTTAAATCATTTCCAAATTAGAGATGGATGCATCTCGTTTTGATATAGCAATTTTGAATCCGTGTAGGATAACATATAATTAGTGCAATGATTTTATTTAATATTTTATGTTGTTTACAAAATTTTAAGTAAAACTGTATGATAGAAAATATTGTATAACAAAATTATATGTATTTATTTTATTTTTGTTATAATTAATTTTCATATTGGTTTCAAGAATTATAGTTTTCAAAACAAATCTTCTATTTGGAAATAGGTAATTTTTTGAAGCAAATAGATTAGTGATAGGGGTCCCTCTAACATTTATCATGTCACTTTCTTGTGATTTGATTTGTTAAAGATTAGGTGACTTTGATGTCTCTAATAGTTCATCCTGTCGATTTCTAACTTCCTTCCCATTCAAAAGTTTGTCAAAAGTGATTACATTTATTTGTTCATTAAGGCAATGACCTTTTCAAAATAAAATATTATGAAACATTGTAAAAATAGATCAAGAATAGGCAAATGAGTGAACCACCCGTGTAGTTATTAATAGTGCAACAAAAACTAAGACTAAATAGAATACATTATTTCATTTTCAAATAGCTGCGAGTAAGAGATTAATTCTAAGAATTGTAGGTGAAATCGAAGTTTTTGATATGTCATGGATCGCTTTCAATAATAAAATAATTTCATCCTTTTTGTAAAAAAAATTCCAAGTCCTCTCCTTCGTAAGGAAGTGCATTTTTGTGGGTGTATAGACGTTGCCGAAGCATGTTGATGCCTTGCTGACTTGGTATGTTGCATTGGATTGCAAGCATCATCTACAAATGTAGTGCGTTGGAGACTATTTTTTAGTTTATAGTTATGTCTTAATCGATAACTTGGTATCATTATGACACAACAACAAGTATCATGAAATACCACAACAACAAGTATCATGAAATACCACAACAACAACAACAACAACATCTCTTTCTTTGAATACACAAATAACTCTTAGTATTTATCATGAATATCACTACGAATCTTTGCCATAAAAGTAAAGTAGCTTGCTGTCATATCTCCATTTTAAGATAGAATTTTAATAATAATTAGATAATACAATGTTGTTAAATAAATAATGATAATAAAGTTATATTAAAACTAATACTAAAATATAAAACTAAGAAGTAGTAATTATTTAATCTATATTATAAATGAAATAATATTTATTATGATATTTTAAATAATTAAAATTATAATAAAATTTTAATGAGTAGATAAAGAAATAAAATTAATTACAAGAGACAATATTGTAGAAAGTATATTAACTTTCTAAATAAAATTTAATAATAAATAATAATAATAAACACAAATAAGTAAGTAAATAAATAATATAATATAGAATAATATAAATTAACTAAATCTAATGAAAAGTCAAGAGATGTTTAGCAAATAGACAAGACTCCTTAAAATTAAGGTCCATGCGCATTGTACAATAAGATTGACTAATATTTGATGAGTGGTGGATTTAGGAAAAAAACTATGATGACTCCATTCTTTATATCAAGATAGACGATCTAGTAATATTTTTATCTATGTATTGTATTTGGATGATTTAGTTTTTACTAGAAATGATGATTTCTTCATTATTGATTTCAAATAGACCATTAGAAAGGAGCTGAACGTGATAGATTTAGATCTCTTGAGCTATTTTTTAGGTATAGACCTTACAAACATACATAATGAAATACTTATATCTCAAGGAAAGTATACAAATGAGAGCTTGAAGAGATTTAAAATTTATGATAGAAATCTTGTACCAAGACCAAAAGCGATAGGTCTTAGTTTGGGCAACAAAGATTGTCAAAAGATTGTGAATGATCTTGAAAGATTTGAAAGAAGAAAAGAGGATGGAACAATAGTTTATTATAACAATGTTTTATCAATAGTGTTGGAAAAAATGTTTGTTACATAGAAAAATAAAGATTATTAAAATTAGATAGTATTTATGATAAAATTAAATAGAATTTTTCAAGTTTGAGAAGCAGAGACTATTACCAAGCCATTTGAATTGAAACAATTTTGAGTGTCTAAGATTGTTCTGGAGTTTATATGGGTCATGAGTGATCTTGTTTATCAGATTTTTTTTTGATAGGTCTTCTTTATCAGATTTGGACAAAAGGTATACGGTTAGAATTCTAACAATAAAATCAAAGTATCCTAACCATCTGTCCCATAGCAGCCCGGAGGGGAATTATTTGTTTGGAGACATTGCGATCTCTTCCCTCCCAATTGATAATGATGTTGTTGTAGTTGGGAGTAAATTGTTTGCTAGTAAATTAAACTAAGGGAGGTCATTTTGAATTTGAAAAAATTGACTAGTAAAATCTATTAGATGGCAATAGACAAAAGGAGAGTGTTTCTAGCATTCAGCCAATTGGGTTATAAGAACGTTTTGTGGAAAACAGTTGTGATTACGAAAAAGTAGTTGCACCAGCAGCCGCTGGAAAAGAGTTTTGTAGAATGCAGTGATTGCTACAGGTATTAAAGGCTCTGAGTGAGCTAAATTCTTTATTTGGTACAGGTCTAAAACGTTGTAAGTTTGGTTGTAATTAGTAGTTCGCAGTTGGCAGTTCATATCTCTATTTGTAATCGGTTTGTTTTGTAAAGTTTTATTTCCAGTTCTAAATAGATTTGTTTGGCATGTCTCTGTTTGAGTTTAAAATACAGAGTGTAATTGTTATATGAGTTTTATTTCCTGTTTCTTTGCTATATCTTGAGCAAAATTGTGAAAAAAGTAGATTAAATACAAGTTTATCTCACTTCTTCCATTGCTATTGCCGTTTTCTCACTCAATTTTGCATTTTTCCAGATACCTCCATCGCTTACCGTGCTCAAGTTATGTGAAAGGAATTACTGTGAGAGTCTTGAAATAAATCAAGGGTTCCTGGGCGGGTTGAAGGGTTTAAAAAGTTTAGAGCTGAATGGGTTCGTGAGGCTGGTCGAGCTGTATGAAGGATTTGGACTTCTAAGCAAACTGGTGGAGCTAGACTTAAGTCAAAGCGGTTTGTTAAAACTCCCAAAGAGCCTGGGTCAACTAAAGTCAATGCGGGCCTTGAATCTGAGTAGTTGTAGCGGGCTTAAAGAATTGCCAGAAAGCATTGGGGAACTGGAGCTTTTGGAGAATTTGCGTCTACAAGGCTGTAAAAATTTAATGCGCTTGCCCTGGAGTTTTGGGAGGTTGAAATCTCTCAAATATGTCTCTCTCAAACACTGCGAAGGTTTGCAAGACCTTCCTGAAAGCTTTGGAGCATTGAATTGCCTGCGCCATCTTGATTTGTCATTTTGCGATGGTTTGAAAGAACTGCCAAGCACCTTTCCCCAGCTTTCCTCCCTGCGCAACTTGTACCTGACGTGGTGCATCTCTTTACGCCATCTCCCCGATGACTTTGGAAACTTAACATCTCTAGTCCAATTGGAGATATTTTGTCGGAGATTGGAGAGGCTTCCGAACAGTATAGGGCAACTGAAGTCGTTGTCAAGCTATATGCTGATGTACCAATGTTTTGCATTGAAACAGCTGCCCGAAGAAATGTGTGATTTGAATCTGGACATCCTAGAGCTTCCCGATTGTTCTGGGCTAGAGAGGCTTCCTGAACGATTTGCAGAACTCAAACGTCTCAAACATTTGAGATTGTGTACTTGCAAAAGTTTAGTGAGACTTCCCACTGGCTTTGGCACGCTTCCTTTTCTGGAAGAGCTAAATTTAAACTCCTGTATCAAGTTGGAGGAGCTGTGCAGCGACTTTGACTGCCTTCCCTCCTTAAAGAAACTGCATTTGAGCAAGTGTACAGAATTGAAAGGGGTATGGATGGATACCGTCATTCATTGTAGGGCCATAATTTATGTGGATATCAAAGGCAGTTTCCATCTCCAAAGTCGATGGACAGAGCTAAGAAAAATAAGAGATTGGGAAATTTTTGTAAATACAGAGGAGGTATGGATGCAGTGTTACAATGCCAATTATAATATGTACTAATTCTATGACAGATAGTAGGAGAACCTACTCTATATCCGGCCAAGTATTTAGATTAAACATAAAAATTACTATTAATGTTCTTCCCAATAAAAGATCAAGATGATTGACTGACTGAATATTGCAGGGTGATGAGGATGGACACTTTTTGAGAAAGGCGGCGTCAATGTTCTTCAACGACGAGTGTCTTCTTTTTGATTGCCATGGAAGCAAATTCAAGCCTTCTACCCTTCTTCCGGGAACCAAGCTTGTTCTTGTTTTTGAATGGAATACTTCGCCAGATTCCTGGAAATTGTTTATGGAAAATATTCAAAGTCTGCTGGACAAAAGTACCGATTTCCAAATAATTTACTTTAGAAAAGGCTTTCCTGTATCTGACGCGTCTATTCAAGTGTCAATGGAGAGGCTGAAAGGAACAACGTTGGGGATATCTTGTGACTACTCCAGAGTAAGTCTGGCATTCGAGACGGTACTTACAAAAGTCATAGGCCCCAGTTACATTTACGGCAGTCCTGACTATGCCGCTATCACAACGGTGATGGAAGTGGAAGGCACTAAGCAGTTTTCTAGATGGAAAAATCTATCAAATCTATTCCATGAGAAGAACTTCAAATCAGAGAATTACATTCGTATCAAAACACTGTCAGAAGTTGCACAAAAGAACAACATCGATTTACTGAGGTCGTTGCTAGTGACACAAGGCAACGACTTTCTCCTTTGCAATTCAAAACAGGTATATGATGTTTTTAGAAACCTCCTGTCATAATGTTCAATACCATACACAATTGAATGCCACTTGTTTTTATTGCAGGTGAGCATTTACAATTTGCAAGATAAAATGGTTCTCCTCTTAATCTCAAAACTTCAAAATTTTCCAACGGAGTTTTGTGTCCTGAAAGAGATGTACACTGAAACCCGTGGCACCCATCAGTTCGAAATTGTTTGGATGCCAATTGTGGATCCTTATCATGATACCTGGGGTCCTTATGTTAGAACCATGGAAAATATGCCATGGCCAGCAACGAGAGATCCCTGGTCCATAGAACCAGCGGTACTGAGGTTTGTCAGAGACGACCTCCACTTTCAAAACAGTGCTTTGCTGATTGTGGTGGATGCAGCAGGTAAAATTAGCAATCACAATTTCAAGGAAACGATAGAGAGGTGGGGAGTGGAGGCCTATCCATTCACTCACGAGAAGCTGGACAAACTGAGGAAGGCACAGCTGGATGAACTTAAGACAAAGTCAAGTGTAGAAGCGCTTTTCCAGAATTTTGAGTGTGCTCTGCAGGTGAGCAATCAAACCATACGATGTTGAGATGATAGCATAATATCCTCTTGTTTTAATTAAAAACGTGATAACGCTGTGCTATATATATTGCCACAGGTGAAAGAAGCTATTCATCAAGGTCAGCAGATATGCTTATATGGCGGAGACCCCCTGCAAATTATAGATTTTACCGATATGTTGATTTCATCCGGGTTCAGTGCTAGTGTTCCGATTATTTATGTTGGGAGGGGATATGCTGAAGCAGAAAAATTGAATTCTGAAGAAGGATTACATGAGAGAAATAGACAAATCATGCACTGGTTGAGCTTATCCTATGTGGATGCCTGGAAATTCTGGCAACGTGTTGATCATTTGTTGGAGGAGCTGATAGACTCAGATGAGAGTGAAAATCTGGCAAAATACGAAGTATCTTTGGGCATTTTGTCGCTTAACAATAGATCAAAGAGAGGGGTGTGGATGACAATGGTTGATGAAAGGGGAGAGGTGATGAGTGAAAGTGACAGAGAGAAGCTAGTGCAGCAGTTGAAGAAGGGCCAATAGTGCCGTATGGATATGCTTATGGAACGAATAAGTTGCGGAGAGGTCGAAGAGTTGTTAAAAGAGAGATTCGAACGGGGTTCGATTCCACAGGACCACCATCTCCACCATTCTTTGCTGCCATTTCTCAAGAAGCCTATGCAACCGGGGAGAGTAATATGCGACATGTGTATGAAATGTATTGATGTATCTTTCTATTTCAATTGCAATTCATGTCCTTTTGACCTCTGCGCAGAATGTTACAATTTGTCATCGCAGCTATTCAAAAAGAGACACGGGTAAAAAACGATTCACTGCCTGAGAGCGAGGCGAGGACACAGAAATTTTCGGGAGACGGTGATGTGTGAGTTTCCCATCTGCACAAAAAACAGGCAGATAGATACGTAATATGTCCATCTAAGACTTTGCAATTACAAAAGAGACAATATCTTAGTTGTTTTATTTTATGAAAAGGTTATGATGTCATAAATTATAACAATTTGACTGATCTTTATAGTATATAAATACTATACGTAGTCAAGTTTCATCTATAGTTTGGATTTCATAATTTTTTCAATTACATATCTGTGCTTATGCTTATTGCTTCGGTGTTTATTGTCGGTGTAGTTTCACTGTTTTCATCATGTGTTTTGGTTTTCATTTTTTTCGATCTACATGTTTTACGATGAGGTTCTCTAGTATGTAAGTTGTTGGTATTATTTTGAAATTTGTGTTTGGTACTGTAGCAAGTCTTTTATAAAGCTTTTGTGTGTTCTGTTGTGGTATTTTTTGAAATGTACTTTGATCGAATAGATGTGTTATTATTATGTTTTAATTTATTGATAAAAATTATATTGTGTTTGAAATGAACCTTATTATGATTTTATCACTGAGGTTCACTTAATGAACTTGAATCATAGCAGATCTATGTTTGTGGCATATTAAAGAATCCTCTTATTTTGTAAAAAAATCGATCGAAACTGCTTTTTGGTCACCCCCTTCAATACCGATCAAATACCCCCCACACCTTTTTATCTATATAAATCTCCACCCCCAAAAAATCTATGCTCTCACCTATTTAGGAGATATATTGTCTTTCTTTTGCCCATTAAAAACCTCCTAATATGAATGCACAAGGTAATGTATTGCCCCTTCAATGAGGACCTCATGAATTTAATGTCATTTAGATGCATTGGTTTATACTAAATAATGCTTTACCCTATAGGATGATTATGGTATGCTTTGAGTATTTATATTTATTCATCAAGTACAATTGATATGCATGTTGAGTGGTTATAGGGACAATGTTAGTTCTTCCCTTGATTATTGGAATGTTCCCACTATTAGAGTTAGATTAGGAAAAAAATAATTACAAGGAAATATTAATAAATCTAATTGAAATTCTCTACGAAAATAAGTTTATAATGGATTTAATCGACCATCTCTCTTATTTTTGAATCATTAAAATTTGTAATAAGTGTTCTACACCGAGCATGGCTCAGATCATATATTGACATTCATATAGAATGCCTTCCACCCCGAATGTTTGGATCATATTATGACATTCTTAATGAATTCCCTCCACCAAGAGGTGCTTGGATCATATTATGACATTCACAATGAATGCCCTCCACCAAGACATGATTAAATCATATTATGACATTCACAAGAAATGCAGTCCACCAAGATGTGCTTGAATCATATGCTTATTAATTATATTCTTTTATTCTATTTGACTTAACTTTATAAATAATTGTTAATAAAATATATTACCTATATATAAATATATAATCATAGTATATTTAATGTTATACATATATAAAGTTAATAATGTAAAAAAGCCCAAATAACACACACACACACACACACACACACACACACACACACACACACACACACACACACATAAAATTCAATAATGATATCTATGTTGGCATTAAGTTATGTTTTCCATTAGTGACAACACTTATTCATAATTTTGTATGGTTATTGAATTCATCATTCGGTCTCCAGTGTTTGCCGAGCATTCAGTGGTTGCCAAACAAGTTAGCAGTTCAGTAGTTCACACCAAGCATTCTAGAAGCTACTGAGTGAAAATAGTTAGTGTGCAGTCCAGCAATCATCACCGAGTAGTTATGGTTACTAAGCTTCACAGTATTTACCGAGTCAGTAGTTACTGTGATGTGAAGCCAGTATCAACCGAGTGATGGGATGAACAGTGTTTACCAAGTGCAAGCAAGGTAAACATAATATTCAGTTTTTAGTGAATTACACTATATCTACCGAGTCTCCAATATTCATTGAGTTTGAAGCTACATTGAGTGACTAGTATGGACCGAGCCTCTACTTCTACTGAATGCATGATGATGCCGAGTAATGTAGTGGACATCGAGTATCAGAAGGTCACCAAGTCAACTATTCAGAACCTTAGTTTCTACATTTGGGCCGACTCAGTAATATTTATGTTAACTTGTGTTTTGGATGACCTTGTAAATATAAGAATTGGAATGGTATATGTGTAATGTATTGTATTATTCTTCAATATGATGATGTGAAGTAATGTTTTGAGAAGAGTGAATGTGAATCAGTAGCAGAGCAGAGTATTCAACAAGGTCTATAAGGAGCAGTCAAGTAACATCTATCACAAGAGGTGATCAGCATTTCAAGGATCTAATTAGCAATCAATTTGTAAGTTAGATCTACTATTTTATCCTTACAGGTGAATCAAATTCAAATCCTTTAACAAGGTAGACTTAATAGTCTTTTCTCTAAATCTCTTAACAGAGTGCATACTTCATTGTATGTTTGTAAAACCTCTAACAAGGTGGACCTAGCAGTCCTAATTGCTCCTAACAGGGCAAATCATCAAAAGTGATCATTGTAAGCTTTAACAGGGAAACTTTATACTGCAGTATTGAATTTTTGTGGGTATCATCTCCACCCCAGTTTTACTTTCTATTTGGAAGGTTTCTAGGTCACCAAATATTGTGTTCATGTGCTATGAATGTTTACCTTTCAGTTTCTCATGTATGCAGTAGTTTAGATCAATTAATGGTGAATGGATTATGTTGATTAAGTGTTGGATATGTTAAAAGTTTTGAGGTTATTGATTCACTCCTCCCCTCTTAATAACCTAGCTAGTCTTGATTATTTCCAACAATTGGTATAAGAGCTTTGTGGTTCTCAGGATAAAGTTTGATAGCTTGAGAAAAGATCAAGGACAATGGAGATATTTAGACTTGAAAAAGCTATTGACACTGAGAAGCTAGATCTGGAGATGGCCATAGCTCAACTCAAGGAAGAAAAAGAGCATCTTTCCCAATCCCTAAAACGAAGGAAGGAACTTGCAAAATAGATGAATGATCACCAGTATGTTGAAGAAAAGATTGAAGACTTTTTCTCTTCAAGTAGTTTAGATGAAGCAAATAAAGCAATCAAAGAACTCCTAGAAAAGAATGGCTCTCTACAAGAAGAGCTAAGAAAATTGAAAATAGAACAAGAAATTTAGTCAATAAGAAAGTGTGAAATCTTGGAACAAAGGAATAAGGCAAGTGAAGACTTGGAGATAAGGAACAATGAAACTCAAAATCAATCCCTTTAGCAAGAAAATCTTATCAATTATCTCTCCAATGCAAATGAGGAAATCATGAGTCTGAGATCTAAAAATGAAAGGTAAAGAAATGATTTAAGCACTGAAAGACAAATCAATGAAAGATTGAACGCTGATCTAAATTCTGAGAAGCAACTCAATGAAAGAATAATGAAATCCCAAGCAAACATGGATAAACTAAATCAGCAAAGTGAGCAAAATTTTTATAAGAAAAAGGGTGAAGTAGGACTTGGATACAAAGAAGAAGGTGAATCTTGCAAACAAGGTGCTCAAAGGAATCAAAGACCTACTTGCAATCACTGTGGTAAGATAGGTCATACATCAAACAAATGTCGAAGCAATGAAAAGGAAAAATTCGATGGAAAATGCTACAATTGCAGTCAGCATGGTCATAAAGCTAATGAATGCAAGGAGAAACCAAAGTTTGAAGGTAAATGTCACAAATGCAAGAAACAAGGTCACAAGGCATCTAAATGCAAATCTAAACCATTCGATCTAGCTGAACAACTTGTAAAGGCAATATTTGGTTGGGACTACAATACTTAGTGTAGATGTCATTATTGTGGAGAATATGGACACATTGGCATAAATTGTGCAAGGCATCACTTGAGAAAGAAGGATACAACAATAAGATGTTATACCTGCACTAAACTTGGTCATATAGCTAAGAATTGCATGAATATAGGTAGAGTTAAAGATGAAAAGAAAGCCAAAGCTGATAACATCAGGAAGCAAATGAGACATCAATGGATTCCCAAATCTACCGAGCAAGCCAATGATGGTCATGCCATTCAAGAAATGGGTGACTCCACCATTTCCAATTAGGTTCTTAAAGGAAGAACTAGAACTGTATCTTCAAGCCACATCTTAAGTAGTTCTAATGAATGGAAGAAAAGATCCAAATTAGTATTTTAGATATAGAGGGATCATAGAAGTTTAACATCAGCTTTCACCAAATGAGGCTAGATCATATCAAGCGAGGTTGGGAGTAACAAGTTTTGTGTGGTCGTCGAGTTACAAGGTTCTACTGAGTTATTTGGATAGATAGTGGATGACAGCCTGTCAAGCACTTTGTCATTATGGCTCTCTTTGTACCAAGCATTAATAGAGAATTTTCATCAAAAAGGCAGAATTTCGACTTCATTCTCACCGTGAATTCAGTGTATCCAGAGTAGAGCAATTTACAAGAGCATTAAGGTAATCTTGAGCATAGTTTGTAGTGAAAATTTTGAAGGAGATTTTATCAGTCTACTGAGAAATCATGGCATCCACCACCAGTAGTGGTAAGGCAAAGAAAGGTTCGGAGATGTTAGTGCATGGTGTCGAATGGAAGGCTCCAAACTTCAAGCTAGTGCCAACAATTGCAGAATCACTCGACCCTAATGGAGCTTAGTCTCAAATTCTAGCAAAGGTACTTCTCATAAACAATATTCGCACTCATTTCAAATGTGTTGTGCAAGAAATTGGAACCCTAGAAATGGATAGTGCCCTAGTTGAATTATGTGTGGATGGAACCCTCAAACCCAAGCATAAATACTTAGAGGAGAAAGGCTTGACCCATATTCCACACTGGCCAAGGAACTTCCAAATCAAGTGGATTAGGTATATTTTGAGCCATGTGCACAATGGTCAGTTATGGTTAGAGCAGCCCGTCTTGATAACAAAGAAGATGATTCACAGAATAACGAGTCTTCCTATGCTCAACAAGGTTAAGGTTACCAAAACCCTAGGTCAGGATGAGCTATAGAACAAAACCCTAGCTGAATGGGATGGTAGAGGGCTGAAGATCAGTAATGTATCTGACATGGAACTTAGGTTTGGTATTCATATTATTGCCCATAAGATATATAGCTCCAGCAGATTGAATAGTGTGTTGTGTGAGGTTGTGGACTTAGCTTATAAAGTTGTGAAGAAGAATTTGGAGTATGATTTGGAAAATTTTATGTTGAAATAGCTTAACAAGAACATGGAAAGTATCAGAACATCAAAGAATAATATGTGTAAATTTGGTTCTTTGTTAAAATTTGTTTGTTCTTTTATGTACAAAAGTTTTTCCCGTCCAAAGGATCTGTAGTATGGAGAAAGGATACTCCAGTTCTATATCAAATCAATGAGTTTATTATAGAAATGGGTGAAAATTTTGACAGTATTATGGATAACTATTTTGAAGTTTTCAGGGAGAAAATGAATAACAGGTTTCATATTGTTAGAAAGGTTAATCTTTCCTTGGATATATTAATTGTGATATTCCAAGGGTCCCTAAATGTAGTTTGTCCTCTTGTACACATGTGGAGGACATGTCATTGTTTGTCCTTTATTCCACATGTAAGGACAACTCTTGTTTATTTCTTTATTTAGTTTATCCTCCTTAAGAGGATTGTGACACTTTGCATACACCTATTATGAATGTGGCATTCATAGAAATGGGAGTTACAAATGCAACTCCTTTCTCATCTCTATATAAGAGATGCTCCTCCTTCTTTCTTCTTCACACTTATCACTTTGATGTTATTGTATTGAGCTATTTTGCTCCAACACACACTCTCTCTCTTCTCTAGGCATTTTCCTTCATTCATAATACTCACAAGGGGTTTTCTTTGCTTTCCCCTTATAAATCCTTGTCTCTATTGTTGAACCATCTTGGTGTATGCTCTTGGATTTTGCTTATCTTATGGTAACATTGTTTCACACTTAACTTACTTGGATTTTTTCTCATTCCTTGCTCAATATTATCATTTCTTACATGGTATCAGAGCTTGGCTATTTAATCCTTGTTTTAAGTTTTGTGTTGAAGGTTGCCATTCATTGGAGCACACCTTATTTGGAGACGTCATTGAGAGAAGAAGTTTGTGTTGCAATTTTCTGCTCATTCTAACATCTTTTGTGTGCAGGTTTTTTAGAGTATCATTTTTTTTATCATTGTTTACTAAACCTCTTTGGAAGGCTTGTCGCCAAAGGGTTTTCTTATAAAATTTTAATTTTTATTCTTGTTTTGGAAGGCCTGCCGCCAAAACAAGAAGTATTACTTCAGTCCACTTATTTATATTAAATTGTGCAATTTTTTTTATAAATACTCTTAGAACTTACATGGGTTAAGTTTTCAATACGTATATAATTTTCCTACTCTTAAAAAAAATAAAAAATTCTAATATATTGTTTTATATATAATCTATATCTATTTGGAGTATGCTCTTGAAAATTTCAAACATAGAACATAGATATTTTCATAGGATTTTAATCCTTATAAATCCATATACATTGCATTTAAGAGCATCCATATAAGGATTTTTGAATTTTATTTATAAGGATTTTTGAATTATATGCTCTTGAATCCATATACATTGCATTTAATTGTTTTTAATTGCGCATTCAAATTTGTTTGGGCGGACACGCCACCCGCGCGCCACCAACACCACCCGTGGGCCACCTACGCCCAGCCCGTGCGCCACCTGCGCGACCTTTGGGCTCAGCCCGCGCCACCTGCGCACCATCTGCGTCCAGCTTGCGCAACACCTGCGCTCTACCGGCGTCTCTCGCCGCTGCCTGTGATAATACTCGTCATCCGCCGCCTACGCGGCCAGACCCACCACACCCGCATCTGTCGCTTTGGCCACTGGTTCCTTCAGTTAGGGGTTTGAAGCCAGCGCTCGGCCTGTGCAGCTTCCTTCGATGTCTCTTCCTAAAGAAGATCTAGTGCTTTGTGCGCAACATTCACCGACCAGGGCCCGACCAACCACCTTCGCCGCGGCCGTCGCTTTGGCCACGCGCACCCACCTTTGCCTGCGTGCAAACCAACCACCGCCGTCGCTTTGGCCACGCGCACCCGCCTCTGCCTACATGCAAACCAACCACCTCCATCGTTTTGGCCACGCGCACCTGCCTCTGCCTGCGTGCAGACCAACCACCTCCGTCACTTTGGCCACACGTCACTCGCCGCCTGCGCTCCGCTCCCCCCTTATCCTCCACCTGCGCATCGCACCATTTTTTTAAAAAACTCCGCTCTCTTTGCCCGCCCTTTCACCGACCTTTTTTTAAAATCTTGTTTAATTTATTAAAAAAAAACCTTACAACGTTTATTATATCACACAGATTTTTTTTTTATTCATTTTTTTAAAATAAAAAATAAAAAAAATTCATTTTATAAATTTTTTTTTGTTTTCTTTCAAATAAATAATTGGAAAAAATATATTATTAATTTTATATATAAAAAACAAGATTTTTTTTCTCAATTAATTTGATTTTCAAATAAGGAATTTTTTCAAAAAGAATTTTTTTTTTTCTAATCATGTCAACCTTAATTCCAGAAATAAAACTTAATTATTCTAATTATCATTCTTGGAAAACTCATATCTTATTTATTTTTCGTTTTAAACACCTCTTCGAAATAGCCACTGATCCTTCTCTTGAACCTGGTTCAGCGGCTACCCAAGATGAGAAAGATACTTGGAAATCTAAAAATGAAGAAGCTTTAGGGTTAATTGGTATTTCCATTATTCCAAATTTATATGTGTTAATTGCTCACTGTTCTAAAGCTCATGATGCATGGTCCATCTTGCAAACCAAGTATGATAGTGGAGATGAATACCGCAAAATATAGTTGCAGGATCAACTTGAAGATCTCAGGTATGCAGATTTTAAAAGTATGGATGAATTTCTCTTAAAATTTGATTCTCTTAAAAGCCAAATTATTGCCTTAGGTGTTCAATTAGAGGACATTCGTTTAATTCATCTTATTCTTAAAAAGTGTCTTCCTAGACAGTTTCAATAGTTTATAACTAATATTCATGCACAACTTGCTATTCCTACTTTAACTTCTCAGTTCACTTATGTTATTTTTCAAACTTTATTAAGACAGGAAGAAGCTAAGCTAATTCAGTTTGGTACCCTCAAATCAACTGAACATGCATTTGTGTCTAGAAATTCAAATAATAATTTTCGTTCCAATAATAATAATAATAACAACAAACAATATAATACTAATTCAAATAATTCCAACAATAAATTTCATGCGAAATATAACAATAATAACAATCATCATACTAATAATCGTAATACTAATAATCAAAGGAATCATTCCAATTTCAAACCTCATTGTTCTTATTGTGGCAAAGATGGTCATATTGTCAATAACTGTTTTAAAAAGAAAAATTAAAAAAAACCTATGAATAATCAAAACTCAAATCATAAAAAAGGTAACTCTACTGGTTCTAATTCTCGTCATGCTTTTACTTGTAGCTTTAATCTTTTTAGACCTTTAGAATGGATTGTTGACAGTGGTGCATCACAACATGTAACTTCTCATAAAGAAATTTTTGATTCTTTACAACCTCATATTGCTAACATTCCCATTCAGTTAGCTAACAATTAGACTTCTAAAGTTGAAGGATTAGGTGATGTTACTATTCCTAATGGTAAATTGCATGATGTATTATATGTACCTGACTTGAAAACTAATCTGCTTTCTATTTCACAATTATGTCAGGACTATAAAGTTGAATTCTACAAAGATACATGTTATGTCATAGATCCTCGAAGTCAAAAAGAGATTGCTCATGCTAAAATGGATAATGACAATTTGTTTAAATTCCATGAATTTGCTAGTTCACGATATTCATTACATACTTCTATTGATTTCAATATATGGCATGAAAGACTTGGTCATTTAAATTTCGATTATATTACTTTCATGCAAAAGCATAATATGGTTGATGGCTTGCCTCACATTATTCCTTCCAAGATTGCTTGTACAGGTTGTATGAGTGGTAAGATGCATAGGGAGCCCTTTCCAAGTGGAAAATCATGGCGGGCAACTCATAAGTTGCATCTTGTCCATAGGGACCTTTTGGGCCCCATGGAGAATAACTCCATCCAAGGTTCTCGGTATGCACTTACCTTTGTTGATGATTTTTCTAGACGAACTTGGATCTATTTTTTGCATAGCAAGGATCAAGTTCTTGATATATTTATTGAATTTCAGTTATATGTTGAAAGGCAATTTGGTTTTAAACTTAAAATTCTTAGAACTGATAATGGAAAGGAATATGTGAATAATGCTTTTCATTCTTATTTGAAATCATGTGGAATTAAACACGAGCTTACTATTCCTTATACACCACAACAAAATGGTGTGGCGGAAAGAAAGCATCGGACCATTGTTGAAATGGCTAGAAGCATGTTACATGCTAAGAATCTGCATTATAAATTTTGGGCTGAAGCCATGTTTTGTGCAACTTATATTCTTAATCGGACTCCTACCAAAGCTCTCAAGGTTATTACTCCAGAAGAGGCTTGGTCTGGTAGGAAACCTAATTTACATCATTTACAAATTTTTGGCTATATTGCTTATGTTCATACTCCTAAACAGAAAAGGCATAAATTAGATGCTAAGTCATCTCCTTATATGTTTGTTGGTTATGATGAAAACACTAAAGGTTATCGTGTTTATGATTCCACTACTAACAAAGTTCAAGTTGCTAGAGATGTTTGTATTGCAGAAAATGGAGTCCATGATTGCTCTACTACACATGATGCATAATTCAGTGGCACTAAAATTGTTCTGGTGGAGGACCAACCTCCTTCTCTTAACCCTACTCCTCCTCTTAACCCTTCAAATCAAGTACCACCTATTATTTCTGCTCCTACAAGTAATGATAGTCAAGAAACTACTAATGATGCTTTTATTGCTAATGATTCTTCCTCTAGTGATAATTCCATTACAACTAAATGTAAACCTAAATGGGCTCAAAACTTAATCAATGAAGGTGATGATTAAATTTCTAAATTTGGTGGAATTAAACATAGAAGGATTAATTATTGTAATTATGCTTTGATGACTACTATTATGAATTCTAACGATCCTAAGTCTTTTGATCAAGCTAACTCTCAACCTCATTGGCAGAAAGCCATGCAAGAGGAATATGATTCTTTAATAACTAATCAAACTTGGGACTTAGTCAAATTACCTCATGGAAAGAATATAGTTTCATGTAAATGGTTATACAAAACAAAATTGAATACTAATAATGAAATTAGTAAATTTAAGGCTAGACTAGTTTCTAGAGGTTTTTCACAAATTGAAGGATTAGACTATAATGAAACTTTTGCTCCTGTTGCTAAAATGCCTACTATCAAATTAGTTCTTGCTTTAGCATCTAAAATGAATTGGCCCATTAATCAAATGGATGTTAAAAGTGCCTTCTTAAATGGTGATTTACATGAAGAAATCTATATGGCTCAACCTCCTGGATTTGTTAAGAAAGGTAGTGAAAATCTGGTTTGCAAATTGAACAAATCTATTTATGGTCTTAAACAATCACCTAGAGAATGGTATTCTAAAATTAATTCTTTCTTTCTTTCTCAAGGTTTTTCTAGAAGTCAGAATGATCCTAATTTGTATATTAAACATACTAACGATGACATTATTATTGTTATTGTTTATGTAGATGATCTAATACTCACTTCTAGTTTAGACACTTTGATTTCTGATATCAAGTTTCAACTTAAACAGGAATTTCAGATGACTGATTTAGGTATCTTACATTACTTCTTAGGTATGCAAATTTGCCAAACTCCTCAAGGTATCTTTCTTTCTCAAAGCAAGTATGCTTATGATCTTTTAGAAAAATTTAAGATGAATGACTCTAACCATGTTTCAATTCCATGTGAATTAGGTACTAAATTAATGAATGATATGAATACTCCTTTTGTTGATGAAACTTTTTACAGACAGTTGGTAGGAATTTTAAATTATTTAACTCTTACTAGACCTGATATTGCTTATAGTGTTGGTTTAGTTTCTTGATTTATGTCTAAACCTCAACAAACTCATTTTAAAGTTGCTAAACGCATCTTAAGGTACATTAAAGGTACTATTAATATGGGATTATTTTATGATGCAAATTCTGAATTTATTTTACATGGCTATACTGATTCTGATCTAGGTGGAGATCCCAATGATGGAAAATCCACTTGTGGTTATTGTTTCTTTGTTGGATCAGGTGTAATTTCTTGGAAAAGCAAGAAAGAACACTCTATTTCCCTTTGCTCAACTGAAGCTGAATACAAAGGTTGTACCAATGCAGCTAAGGAAGCTTTATGGATTAGAAGACTTCTTGACGATTTGGGTCTACCTCAACAATCACCTACACCTATACATTGTGACAATCAAAGTGCTATTGCCTTGGCAAAGAATCCAGTTTTAATGCATGAACCAAACATATTTCACTTCAACATCACTTCATTTGCGAACAAGTTGAAGACAAGCAAATTACTCTTCTTTATTGTAAAGGCAAAGACCAAGTGGCTGATATTTTAACCAAACCACTTTCTAAAGAGAGATTTCAGTTCCATTGTAAAAATTTGGGCTTACAACCCGTTGATGTAAACTCCCCAAGTAAAGATTAAGGGGGGGTGTTAGAAAGGTTAATCTTTCCTTGGATATATTAATTGGGATATTCCAAGGGTCCCTAAATGTAGTTTGTCCTCTTGTACACATGTGGAGGACATGTCATTGTTTGTCCTTTATTCCACATGTAAGGACAACTCTTGTTTATTTCTTTATTTAGTTTATCCTCCTTAAGAGGATTGTGACACTTTGCACACACCTATTATGAATGTGGCATTCATAGAAATGGGAGTTACAAATGCAACTCCTTTCTCATCTCTATATAAGAGATGCTCCTCCTTCTTTCTTCTTCACTCTTATCACTTTGATGTTATTGTATTGAGCTATTTTGCTCCAACACTCTCTCTCTCTTCTCTAGGCATTTGCCTTCATTCATAATACTTACAAGGGGTTTTCTTTGCTTTCCCCTTATAAATCCTTGTCTCCATTGTTGAACCATCTTGGTGTATGCTCTTGGATTTTGCTTATCTTATGGTAACATTGTTTCACACTTAACTTACTTGGATTGTTTCTCATTCCTAGCTCAATATTATAATTTCTTACACATATTCCACCAAAACTTGTTGAAGACTACAAGGATGATGTTTGTTTCATGGTCAATTGTGACAAGGTATATATTTAGGCAGTTAGGCCTAGAATTGTATGGGTAAAATTTCTTCCTTATGCAGTTAATATTGATGAAACTAAAGAAATAATTGAAGCCCTGGTGAATGAGCTAGTAGATCCAAAGTTAGCTTTCTTTCGAACATATGATGATGTAAAGGCAAGAATAGAGCTTGAAATCAAGACCCCATAGGTGGTAAGTAAAGGTAAGAGGAAGATAGCAAAGTTGAAAACTGCAAGTGCTCCTCTTATGCTTATCAAGGGCAAAGGAGAAGATAATGAAGAATCTAAGAATGAAGAATAAGAATCTGAAAAAGAAGAAGAGCTTATGAAAAAGAAAAGCAGGGTGATTATCACCAAGCCACCCAAGGCCTCCGCAATTGTGTTTATAAGAAGATCCAAGAAGAAAGGAAGTAGTGAAATTGTACTCAATAAGCCCCCACTCACCTTCCAAGAGAGATTAAAGCAATTAGAAGAAGGTGCAGGCATCACAAATTTCAAAGAATTAAAGTATGAAACAAGAACTGATGCAGAGAAAATGCAGATTGAGGAGCTAGTGCTAAATAAGATGGGAAAATGGAAATATTCCCCAGCTCAGATTGCCCCTTAGATTTCCAATGAATTATTGGCAAGGTTAAAACCTAGATGGGAATCAGCTATGCAGATAACAAAGGATATATATGAGCAATCTCTGAGACAATTGCTACTGAGTCTTACTAATGCAAAGGTTAAGGCAGCAATGAAGGATAATGAAGGTAAAATGATGATCAGATTTTATACCTGTTTGATTTCGGTCAAAGATATTGACCATGTAGTTAGAGATGCTACAAATATGTGGAAAAATGTTTATCATTTACACAAACCAAGTGAGGATCTAGTTGAGATCAAAGATGATGATGATGATAGTGACAATGAAGAAGATAACACAACTTGTGTCACTATTGATGTTGAGGACTATTAGGCAATGATGAAGGATGGTGAAGAAGAGAAGGAGGATGAAGCTGATGAGGAAGACAAGGATGGAGAAGAAGAAGAGAATGATCTAGTAAGGATAACTACACAAATCATAGCCTCCCTTCCTCACTCCCACCAAAGATTGCTACATCATCTAGCATGGAGACAGCTTCAGCAAGTGTGATTACAACTACAATAGATACATCATCTGCTCAATCACTATTTTCTACTTCTTAGCTCCAGGCATCAATAATGGAAGTGTCTACCACTTCATCCACCAAGCTGTAGCCCTCCTCTTCTTCAGCTCCTGAGTCAGGGACATCAGTAGTGTGTACAACATTTGGTTCTACAATTTTGTATACTTCAATTTTGCATGCTTTTGTAAGTACTTCATTTGTAAATGCTTCTACTGGTGCTCCTATTGTATGTACTTAAGTCAATGTTCCATCTGTTATCACTTCAATTTTTTATAGCACTTTAGTTTTGGATTTTGTTAGCACTCCTATTAGTATTCCTCTAGTAGGCCCTATTCAAGTTTTCATAGCAAGCCCTACTATTTCTACAATTGTTTCTGTTTCTAAGTCCAAGGTAGTAATATTAGAAGTAGAACCAAGGACACCCCTTAAACTTTGAATTACTAGAAAAGAAATTGATTAAGATATAGACTTGGACAAAGAGATTAAAATTCCTAAGTTTGATCTTGACAACGCCATTGTGGATCAAATGAGATTGGTCAACCAACTTTTGGAATAGAATGCCAGATAGAAGCAACTTAGAGAGGAAAGGGATAGAGAATTCAAGATAATTGAGAGTGCAAAGAATATTTTGATAGAAGCCATAGGAGTACATGTTAATTCATCTCAACATATTTTATTATAGTTGGAGGAAGTAGTGAATAAATTCAATGAGGAATCTACTAGTCAAGAAAAGTTTATTGAAAAAGTTTGACAATAAGGTGCTTGAGCACATTGCTCAGCACATTGCTATTAATCAGGTAGAAATTTTGGCTAATCTTGAAAATTCTTTTACAAAGGTAACATCTCTTTTTGCAAAACTTTGCGATGTTACCTAGTACACTAAAGAAATAAAGGAAAAATTGAATAAAATTGATGAGGATCTGAAGGCCAATGCCCAAAAGTTGCAGCTTGACCCTAGTACAAGCTCTGCACATCACATAAAGGTCATATTTTTATCAGATATGCAAGCAAAATTGTTAAGAGAGGAAGCAAGGATTGAGGTCTACATTAATAGACATCCAAAACATGATCCTACCAACCATGGACACAATGCAGAAACATATTACATATTCAAAAACATTTATTCATGATAACAAATTTTCAATTGTAGACCATATAATTGAACTTTCAGCAGAAGTTCAAGTGGAACTTCATACCTGCAAAATTTTGCAAGAAAGCTGGGATAAGACATTAGCTCTTATTCTTAAGGTACACTCTGAGTTTCTCTCACATTTTAGTGTCTCTATATAAGTATGGTGTATAAATGTTTCGCATTATTGTTAAAAAAATGGGGAGAAAGAGATATTTGTGGAGAAACATATGTATAGTACACATTAAAGAAGAGAGACTTATATATACAGTGTGGTACTATGCCTTATATAATATGAACACTATATGGGGGAGATATGTGCAAATGTATATACAACATAACTACAAAGACAAATTTTGAAAAATCAAAAAAAAGAAATCAGCATGTCACTGTACATATATTTTTGGCTAATAAGTGTTTTTGTCACTAATGCCAAAGGGGGAGATTGTTGGCATTAAGTTACATTTTCCATTAGTGACAACACTTATTCATAATTCTATGTGGTTATCAATTTCATCCCTCAGTCTCCAGTGTTTACCAAGCATTCAGTGGTTACCGAGCTTCACATTATTTACCAAGTCATCAGTTACTGTGATGTGAAGCCAGTATTAACCAAGTGATGGGATGAGAAGTGTTTACTAAGCACAAGCAAGGTAAACATAGTATTCAATTCTTACCGAGTTACACTATATCTACCAAGTCTCTAATATTCACCGAGTTCGAAGCTACATTGAGTGACTAGTATGGATCAAGCCTCTACTTCTACCGAATGCATGACGATGCTGAGTAATGCAGTGGACACCGAGTATCAAAAGGTCACCAAGTTAGCTATTTAGAACCTGAGTTTCTACATTTGGGCCGACTTAGTAATATTTGTGTTAACTTTTGTTTCTATATTTGTGAGATCAAGGACCATGTCTTTGATGGACCCGCCATACTATATGGTCCTACTGTGCAACTTGTACTCCACACATTGGTGTTTTTGCCAAATTGCACGAGATTTTGACAATGAAATTACCTCACAATACCTCCTCCAATAAACTCCAATAATCCTCCTTGTCCTATGTTGGATCTCCTCTTATATTTGATCTCTCTATTATTTTTGATGCCTCTTTTGTGAGACATTAGTAGTATTTATACAATGCAGGGTATGAGATTGATCACGTTCCTTCCATTTGATGTGACCAATCTCTTTTAGTTAAAGATTTGTTTTAACATACAAGTAGGAATATAATTTAGGAGTTATTAGTTCCCAGAAGAATAGTAACTAGCACTTGCATCCAAAGAAGATGCAAGAGTTATAGTGATAGATAGTCAATGGTGAACTCATCTTATTTTTCTAATCATTCTATGACCATTAATTCTTGAGGTCAATGTATCTCTTCTTACCATCCTTTTCTCTTCTTGCCATAATGAGTTGGAGTGACCCTATACAAAATTCTTCAATTCCCATCTCTTGACCTTCCATTAAATTTAATTAACTTGTAATTATATTATATTATATTTTATAATAATTTTTTTAATATTTTGATTTTATTGTTGTTTATCATTAAATTCTATTTCAAAAAGGATATTATAGACTTTTTTATAGACCTTGAATTGCTTTTCATATCTTATTTTAGATTAAGAAATCTTTCTTGGAGGTATTGCATTACCGCATGCTAGGCCTCTCACTTATCCAAAAAGTTCTTGCTACATGATATGAATTTGTTTCATAAATTAATATGGAGAGACCACAAATCAATTCGTCAAAATATATCACATGCTTCTCAAATCAATTGTTTCTTTGATCCAATAACTAGATTCTATCTCTTATAGAAATCAAAATAAATGCAAGTTCTCACATGAATTATTTGAGAGTTATCATGAGTATTTAATATGTAAAGAAGCAATGATTATAATCAAGAACTAATAATTGTTGATAACAATTATTCAATTATATATTGTCATTGATGTTACACAAATTTTATACTCTAACTGAGCACTACTAGTCAGACCCAAGCTTAGAAGACTCATGTATCAGTCAAGAAAAAGACAAGTTCAGTGATCTATTTGAAGCCAAGCTAGGTCGGTCACCAAAGGAGTTTAGTGGTAACCAAGTTAGAAGTTTAGTGTAATCGAGTCCGATCGGTTACCAAGGAACTTAATGGTAACCGAGTGACTCAATTTCAGTTCAAGCTGACCTGCATCAAAATAACTTTGGGTATTTATTTTGTTTATGCAAGACGACTTATTAGATGTTTATTATTTATTTATAATGATATCAAGCCGACTTGACATTGTATTTCATATATATGAAAGGTCAAGTTGTTGGTTGAGAATGAGAAGTTGTGGAAAGAAGATAAGATGCAAATTAAGAAGGATATTTGACTTAGGGCCAAATATCAAACGAGCTACAAAAGAATATTTTGATCAGGAAGGATCCAGAGGATAAACTAGAATAGTGATGGGGAAGTGCACAAATTTAAGTCTCAAGTCCATAGAACTCCGTAGATTGAGATCATGCTAAAACAAAAACCTATATTAGCCTTGGGTGCCTAATGAGAATTTGAAAAAATGGGCACCCATTTTTTAAAAAATCGGGTGCCCATTTTTTAATTTAGAAAATAAATAAAAAATTTGAATTTTTAAAAAAGGGTACAATTTTTCAAAAATCAGGTACCCATTTTTTAAAAATTCAATTTTTTAAAGTTTTTTTGGGATTTAAAATGCATTTTAAACTTTGAAAATCCTTTTTCAAAACAAGCACCCATTTCTTACAACATGGTGCAAGATTTTTTTCTCCTACCTCAGACTTTGGTTTGGTATAGGCTTGGTGAGACCAAGCCTATGCCTTACTTCTCAGGATTTGGCTCTAAGGCATTGAACTAACAAATTCAAGCCTTGCCGTAATTTTTAGAGGGTCTTCCCCATCAAATTTTTTTACAAAACAAAAATTCATTATAGTTCTCACTGTCTTGATTTTAGAAATATAAATTTTATAATGTTATGATTTTATTTACTATTATTGTATTATTTTTTAATCAAAGGTGGTAACTAAAGGTAAAATAGTGAGGTTCATTAAAACTTTTTTATGTTATGTTTTTTTCTAAAATTAAATTATATGTCATCAATCTACATACAAATCTTTTGAAGTAAAAAAAAAACATATTTTAAAAAAATACTGAAAATTTGAACAAATTATGGTGTTCATACATCAGAGGTTTTAAAATTTACCTCTATAGCTAATTAAAAATTAATTTAATAATAAAATTATTCAATTTAAAATTAAGGAAAAATATTTTCATCAATCTTTGGTGTGTTAGGAAACTTTTTTTAAAAGGATTTATAGAAACTCATTTGATTGTGTCAAATTATGGTGTTCGTACATGAGTGCGGTATGGTCCTGAAACATGCATTTTGAAAAAAATAGTTTTTAAAGATCCATACCAAAAAAAATCTATCATATGGGTACACAAATAAATTACATATTTGAAAAGTAGATTCTAAGCATTATAATCTTTATTACTGAAGTTTTCTAATATTCAATCTCTAAATGCCTCAAATTTTGATATCAATTGACAAGAAGTTTTAAAAATAGGAAAAAAAATTCCACTTTATGACAAAAAGTTAGACCCAACTTCTTGCACTTACCCTAATCTGAATCTACAATCCAATTGCTTAGTTAATCAAGTCAGTCATTGTTACTTTCTAAAAATTGTAGCAGTGAAGAATTCTTTTAATAGAGTTGACTTAACAATCATTTTGTAAATCCTCTAGTAAGGCGGCAATTCTAGATTGAAGTGTCTTAAGACCTCTAACAAGGAAACTCCTAATAGGGTGATTCAAATCCTTTAACAAGGTCACACCTAATAGTGTGTTTTGTAACCTTTAATAGTGTTGGCTCCTAAGATGGCTCACTTCAGAAGAGTGAAAAATAGTAACTAGTTGCATTGGCAATTTTTCCAAATTGGATTTCAATGTTAAATCTTGGTGCTCTTATGTTCATGATATTTTCTTACTACATTATCTTTCTATAGTTAAGTTACTAACAGTTAATACACATTAATATTTCAAGACTAATTTGTTAACCAAGTTATAGTGCATTTCTAGTTCTAACTGAACCATGAGAGTTTTTTTATTAACATCTAAGGGATTTGGAATTATTTTAGTGGTAATTGATTCACTCCTCCCCTCTTAGTTACTCCTCTTATATTTCTAACAATTGGTATTAGAGTGTTTGGTGCTTGCAGAAAAGGTTTGAAGGTCCTAAGTTAAAGATCAAGATGTCTTACAGAATGGAGATTCCTAAGTTGAATACAGATAACTTCAAAACACAACAGGAACTCATAAGGCTACACTTGGCAACCCTTGGAGATATAGGCCTATACTTTCTAGAAAACCAATTTCTGGAACCTCCTAGTCCTTTGATTGTGGATTAGATGGTGGACAAGAAGAATCACAACAAAATAATGCTTGACATTTCTTTTGCTCTCAATTATGCTAAATTTGAAGTAGTCAAAGATTGTCCTACTGCTTATGAAATGTGGATCAATTTGAAGAAGATCTATGGAGGAGATAACAATGTGAGGAGAGCTAAAGAAGAGACTCTAAGAGGCCAGTTTAAAAACTCATATGATGGTTGCAAAATTATATGATGTGATAGTAGCAAGCAACATATTAAAAACTCTTCTTCATATTTATACAATTAGAGTTTCAGCTATTCAAGAGATGAGATGTGATCCCAAAAATGATATAACTTTGGATGCACTAGTGGGAAGGTTAACAGCTTTTGAGTTGGATAACTTTGATAACTATCATCCTAGATCTCAAAACATAGAATAAGCTTTCATAGAAAAACTAACTCTTTGCAGAAAGAAGGAATAGATCCATCCTAGATTGTGTGAGGATACTGATGATAGAGAAAAATGAACAACGTGTGTTCATATAAATGTAGAGGAAGGGATATAAGGTCTATAGCTTTGTATCCACTTTTTATTTGGAAATCTGATCGAGGAAAAAAAGAATTCATCTTAGAATATGTCAAAACTTCCAAAGGATTGATATTGGAGGGAAAATGAGCTCCCAAGCCTTTGGGTCAACTCCCAAGGCTAATTGCAAGCCACAACCTGATCATGTTTTATGTTTTCAAATAACCTAATCAAGTTATTGGAGACCAAATATGTTGCAATAATTAAGTACATGATTGGATTTATATGATAAAAAACCTAATTGGGTTATTAATGAGTGAATTCAAAATACATTCCATTCACATAAGCATCTTAGGTTACTATGATAGCAATAACTTGGAACTGAGACTGCAAATGACAAAAGGAAACAAAGTAGATGAGTGTTATCTATTTAGTCTCAATTTGATTGAGAGGAAGAGACTTCTTCATCATCATTCTCCACTAGAGGATCACCTGTTTCCCCTTGGTCGTCATCTTGATCATCCTCAACCTCAACCTCATCCTCAGTCACTTCCTTGTCACCAAAAACTCTCAAAGCTCTTCCATGAGAATAAAATAACCAATCTTACAAAATGATCTTGACAAACTTGCTTTTATATCCCCCAAGAAGTTCCACCCTCTTCACGAATGCATGTGGGACTAAATTATTTTTTTATTTTTTTTCCAATAAGTTACATTTTAAAATAAATAAAAATATTCTTTACCTTTTCCTTTCTCTTGGGGAATTCATTTTTTCCTTTTTTTTTGCAAATATTTTCCCCCAATTTTTTCAAGAATGTTTTTTCTTCTATTGTTTGCAAATGTTTTTTCACTATTTTTTTTTGTAGATGTTGTTATATCATTTTTCCACAAATGTTATATCTAGTTTGATAGCTACATCAAACCTCAGGATGAACATTAAAGCCAACTCCACTAGCATTATTAAATATCAACTCAATCAATTAGTGCACATGTATACCCTAGGATTATTTGGAGAGCATTCAAATGGCCCTTCAAGAATCAAAAACTCAGATTTACGAGCTTTTCTTGGATTTGGGCTTGTCACATTTTTCATCATCTCTTGCATGAACTAAGTCTCCTATGGTACCTTGGAAAACTGAGGTCGAATTCAAACTAGGGATGCTTATGCAACCACCTGGGTTAGTCCACTAATACCTCTATAACAATACCACAAAAATAAATTCTATCCAATATTGTTAAACCAATATCAAATGACGATTATCATTAAATACCATTATGTAAAATTAGAGCATCACATACCTCTGTATGAATTAGTGCATTGTTTACCTTCGGTTCATTTAAGGCTTCTGATACTGCAATCTCACTTAGGGATTCCAATACCTCAATTTCAATTACGACTTCCAATACCATGGATTCAATTAGGGCTTTCGATACTACTATATCATTTAGGGTTCCAGTCATCTCTCAATCAATTAGGGTTTCAAATTTCATTCCATCCGAATTGCTTAGATGTGATAGTTTCTTAAGATTAGATAAATACTTATAATCGATATTCATATAAATGAAAACAATTCACGAATCTATCTAGCTATAAAATAATGGTAATAATGAAAATAACTCAATTCAATCTTAAGTCCTCATAAATAAAAATGATAATACCTATTTTTGATAAACAATTGACTGCAAAGCTTATCTTTGTTTGACGCTCTACTGACATCTTGGGAAGAGGTGAAACATTTCTAGGGGCTTAACCACCCAACCTCAGACCACAACTTGTCCTCACATGATCTCTAATGAGAAAGGCCCTCCCTACCTAGAATTGGCAAGGGTCATCTTGCCATCTACTGGACTTCCTTATAATTAACTCACCATACAACTTGGCAGCAAGAGATCACAATAACAAGAATGTGCATGTCCTGTTTATTAATTCATATTAACTGATAAATATTGAAATGTCATAACTGATACAGATTCAATTATTACAAGAATTTTCATCTATAGCTTTGAGATGTTTGGATTTCATAATTTTTTCAATTACATATCTCTGTTTATGCTTGTTGCTTCAATGTTTATTATCAGTGTAGTTTCACTGTTTTCATTATGTGTTTTGGTTTTGATTTTTTCCAATCTACATGTTTTAGGATGAGGTTCTCTAGTATGTAAGTTGTTGGTATTATTTTGAAATTTGTGTTTGGTACTGTAGCAAGTCTTTTATAAAGTTTTTATGTGTTCTTTTGTGGTATTTTTTGAAATATACTTTGCTCAAATAGATGTGTTATTATTATGTTTTAATTTATTGATAAAAATTATATTGTGTGTTTGAAATAAACCTTATTATGATTTTATCGTTGCACTTCACTTAATGAACTTAAATCATAGCAGATCTATGTTTGTGGCATATTAAAGAATACTCTTATTTTCAAAAAAAAAATGATCAAAACTGCTTTTTGGTCACCCCCTTCAGTACTGAGAAAATATCCCCAAGACCTATTTTTCTATATAAATCCCCACCCCCAAAAAAACTACGCTCTCACCTATTTAGGAGATATATTGCCTTTATTTTTCCCATTAAAAACCTCCTAATATGAACACACAAGGTAATGTATTGCCCCTTCAATGAGGACCTCATGAATTTAATGTCATTTAGATGCATTGGTTTATACTATATAATGTTTTACCCTATAGTATGATTATGGTATGCTTTGAGTATTTATATTTATTCAGCAATTACATTTGA